>JAECUM010091069.1:0-31015 GCA_016617855.1 Megalonaias nervosa
AAAATAAGATAAAAGGACGCATGTGAAACCATGGACTTTAATGAATGTTGTGCACCTAAAGATGTCCCCTCATCATCGTTCTCCTGTCCAGAAAGGAAAAAGAAAAGGACAGTTTCGACATCCGAAAAAACGCTTAACCAAACATAAGCGTCACCCCCAGAAAAGACACACTCGTCCAAAGAAAAAGAGGAGTCACCAAAGAGGAGGATTCTTTGGCAGTTTTGGAAAACACATTGTTACCTTTATGACGAAGCGATAGTCCCCAAAAAAGGATAAAAGACCGTGTGATAAGTCATCGACGTTAGTGTATTTTTTGCTGTATGCCACGGAACCAACGAACCAACCGAGAAAGATGTCACTCCAAAAAAGACATTCCTCTTCTACCCCCTAAAGGAAAGAAAAGGAAAGGACTGCCACCTTGTTTAGCCAAACATTGTGACATGCTGTCCGTCCTGTCCAAATCTCCTCCACCCATGCGAATAAAACTCATTCAAACTGTCTCCAAAGATGTCATCGATACCGTGTGCGAATGTTGTCTGAATGTCTTGAAAGGCACAATACCTTTGTCTAAACACCAGAAAGAATGCTTAGTCAAACATCGACACGTTCTTCGCCAAATGGTCCAAAAGAAAATACCCATTTGTCAAAAGAAAAAGATGTTGGTGCAACGCGGAGGAATTTTACCCTTTTTGCCCATGCTGCTCAAAGGAGTAATGGGAACAATAGGAGGACCCTTGCTGAAAGGAGTATTGGGAAACATCCTGGGAGGATGAAGATAAAAATGTCCAAGAAGATAAAAGGGACCTTTGGAGTCAAAAGATCTCAGACGTGATCCTTGAAATCCGATGGAAGGGGAAAACTGGCTTTAGTGCCTTACAAACGATGGATGGAATACCATCGTTGGCAAGAACAACGAACCCCACATTTAACTCCCAATCCTCATTTGACCGAGATGTCCCAGTAACAAGACGAATTGCAATCGTTGATGGATCGCAGCGATTTGTCAGAAACGGAAAAATCGCAACGGTACGGTCAGTTGTTGCAACGACTGAAACTCTTTCACCAAAAAGCTTTAGATGAAACAGCTCAACCCACTCTGAAAGATTTTAAGGCCTTGATGAAAAGTACATCACCATCACTACCACCTCCAATGGTCAAGACAGAAAGTCCACTACCACTAGTCCCAGTGATCAAGACAGAAAAAGAAGAAGAGTTTCAAACTCCACCAGAAAAAGTACGCAAGTTAACAACACCACCTACATCCAGAATTGGTTGGATTAAAAAGATGATGGCTACTCCTTCTTCCTCAGAAGAGAAAACGAAAGCCAAGACAGAAGTGAAACAAGAACTGATTACCCCTGTTCAAACACTGTCATCCTCCTCAACACTTATTGCTCGACGGACACGCAAAGCATTACAAACCAAGAAAATACCACAGAAAGACAAGAGTAGCATCAGTGAAGATTGTATCACTTATTAAAAAATGGAGAAGGTGTTAGCCAGCATTTACTACGATCCAGCCCATCCCGCAGGTTACGGAGGGGTTCAGAAATTGTATCGTGTTGCCAAAACTCGACTGAAAAGTATCCGTTGACCTCATGTGCAACGATGGTTACAAGAACAAGCCACGTGCACCTTACACAAACCCATTCAATGAAAATTTTCCAGAAGTCGCACCCAAGTGGAGGGTATCGATCACCAATGGCAAGCCGATTTAGTCGATGTCTCTCATTTGGAAACCTACAATCGTGGCTACAAATATTTATTTTGTGTCATCGACGTCTTTTCCAAATTTGCTTGAGTCGTACCATTGACTTCCAAATCGAGCAGTGAGTTAGTGCGAGCGCTCGAACTGGTGTTGAAACAAAGCGGTCGTCACCCTCTTCGATGGCGAACTGACAAAGGCCCCGAATTTCTGAACCAAGCTTTCCAAAAAGAATTGAAGAAACGTGACATTCATTTTTTCACCACTGAGAACCTCGAAACCAAAGCTAGCATCGTGGAACGTTTTCAACGCACCTTGAAAAAACGCATGTGGAAATATTTTACGCATCAACACACTCTCAAGTACATCGACGTCTTGCCACACCTCGTCCAATCGTACAATCAATCGTACCATCGGAGCATAGGGCGTGCCCCCCAAGAAGTGACTCCCGACAACGAAGTGACCGTCTTCGAGCGCCTGTTTGGTACGTCCCCGACAGTGCCTGTCCCCAAGAAAGGTGGAGTGTTGGCATCAGCAGATTGGATACGCATTGTCAAAACCAAACGCACTTTCGACAAAGATTACTTACCCAACTGGACCACCGAATTATTTCGTGTCACCGAACGTGTGCGTGGCCGTCATCCTCCCGTCTATAAATTGGAAGACATGAACGGGGAAGTGTTAAAAGGAACGTTTTACTTGCCCGAGTTACAACGTGTGACCAAAAAAGAAGACGACGTGTACGAGATCGAAAGCATTCTCGATCGAAGAACTCGTAAAGTGGGAAAACCACGTGTCAAAGAAGTCAAAGTACGTTGGAAAGGATATCCTCCCAGTTTTGACTCTTGGATCGCCGCTTCGCAACTCATCGACTATAAAAAGAAGTGACCATCATGCCCCTCAACACAGCCTCAGCTACTGCACTGACCACTACGTCCCCCAGTTCTTCTCTGCAAGATCTACAAAAGCAACCTTTGTGGGTGTGGTGTGGAGAACGTGTGCCTAAAACGCAAATCGTCTTTTTCTGCCAAATCTTTGTGGTGTATTGTGTCATCGGTGCTGCCATTGCCAATTTGAGTTTTCAACAAGGAGACAAACAATTGTGGACCATTCTACTTAGCAGTTGCATTGGTTACCTTCTTCCCAATCCGTCTCTGAAATATTCCTCTAACGGAAACAACAACAACGGGAGTCTTGTGTCCAACGTTAGTTCCAACAGTCACCCTAACCATCCTCTTTTAGACACTCCTCTAACTTCCAGTGACTCCTCGGACACTAGAACTGTGGAATAATGACAACCAATTTTACTTAACGTTACCCAGTGACAGTTCCATGGAGGTGTTTCCCAATAACACTTTGTGCTGTTTCTCGGCCAGATTACCTCAGGCCATCCAATTGGATCACGAAGCCCATTGGGAAGTGGCTTTGGAGGAAATGATTCACCCTACACAAATCAAAAACATCGTCGAAAATCAAAACACTTTGACGGTAAGAAGTTCATGACGAACAAGTGCAACAAGCCTTGGATGAACGTAGCAGTGTAGCTGTCTATGAAATCAGAAGACCCCAAAACTAAACGAACCACTTATCTGTTGAAAATTCCTGCCGGTTATTATTTTAGTGGTCAACATTTGGTGAACACCATTGCTGACAGGTTCAATTTCATGTTTAGTAAAGTCTTGGAGAAAGTTAAAAAAAGTGTCACGATCGAGTACCACAAAATATCTCATCGCCTACTCATCAAATTTTCAGAGGACAAAGTATTGGCCATTACATTTTGTCTTGAATTGTATGACATTTTGGGTGGAGACACTAAGTTCATCAAGATTGCAAACGAAATACCAGCCGTGACCGGTAACTCAGATTTTGGGAGATATTTTAGATACCTTGTAGAAATGAACCGAGGACTGAATCTGATTTTTGTATACTCCGATGTGGCGGAGTACAACGTAGTGGGACACACCTCCGTACCGTTACTGCGTGTCATTCCTTTCAAAGTGGATTCTGCCACGAACGCTGACGAGGAAGGTGGAAACACCTATCACGTTCACCGAGAATTTGTACATCCTCACTATTTACCCGTCAGTATGTCGTATTCCGACACTGTCAACATTACTATAAAAGGAGATCTGGGACAAAATATTCCATTCACCAAAGGGAAAGTCACAGTGAAACTCCATTTTCGAAAACGATTACTCTAACTTTTTGTCAGTCTCGTATCCTGTGTACCAAGGAGTCGCTCGACAGCGAGGACATGGTTTAGGTGATATGCTCAAATCGACCTTTCGTACAGTGGTTTCCATTTTGAAACCGATGGTGACACGGGGATTGCACGCCTTAAAAGATGCCGCGTTGACGCGAGGAAAAGAAGTTCTCCAAAATGTCATCATTGACAAACAAAACCCCAAAGAAGCTTTCTTGAGAGCAGGCAAAAATGTCTTGCTTCAAACGGGCAAATACCTTTTGGGCCGGCGAGAAACTGCTATAAATGCCCTGGGCAATGCCGAGTCAGGCATTCCTGCTTCCCTGACGCCACGTCAAGGACAAGGCAGAAAAAGACGACGAAAACACCCCTTCAGAGGACTTCACACCCCTAGAGCTAGAAAGACTAAGAAAAGAAAAACTGTCCGAGAGTTAGACGTTTTTGATTATTAAAGAAAGAAAATGATGCACCGAGAGTCTTGTGCTTGTTCCAAGTCGGAACTGGATCTGCTTGCCATGCCACCCACCATGATGACGATGCAAGAATCCCAATGGGTCGAATTTCATCACGTCTCCTCTTTGACAGATTCCGCTCCCATCGAGTTGGAAAACAAAAGACAACCAAACGATTACATCGATCTGAATAGCAGTTACTTGTATCTGAAACTGAAAGTGATCAAAACCGACAACACCAATCCGTTAGCCGATGCCAGAGTAGCTCCCGTCAACAATTTCATGCATTCCTTGTTCAGCGAAGTGGATTTGTACTTGAATAACAAACTGGTCAGCAGCAGTATGGATACTTACCCTTACCGAGCGTACCTAGAAAATCTCTTGACGTACGGAAAAGAGGCCAAGAACAGTCATCTGGATGCTTGCGTGGTATGGAAACCTGACACCGCAGGTGAAGACAAGTGTAACGACAGAGCTCTGACAACCGATGACGATCCTCACAATGTGGGTTTTAACAACTGTCGAAGGAAAATCCTGCAAGGTCGTAATTTAGAACTGAGGGATCGTTTGTATTTGGACATGTGATTGCAAGACAAGTATTTCCTGAACGGAGTGGATATTCGCCTGAGACTCAATCGCAGCAGTGTCGCTTTCCATTTGATGGCTCATGCCAACGAGTACAAAACCATCATCCAAGAAGCCAGACTTTACGTGCGTCGTGTAGAAGTGTTACCTAAAGCGGGGAACGACATCAGTCAAACATTGAGCAGATCGACCGCCAAGTATCCGATACGACGTGTAGAAGTGAAAACATTCACCATTGCTGCTGGACTCCGATCCAAGATCGAAGATCATCTGTTCCAAGGACAGTTACCCAAACGTTTAATCGTTGGCATCGTCAGTAATGGAACTCTCAACGGAGACCACGATCAAAATCCTTTCCAGTTTAAGCACTACAGAGTGTCCAAAATCGAAGTCAGTCGCGATGGCAAGACTTTGTGTACCAGACCCTTAGAACCTAACTTTGCCCAGAAGAATTACTTGAGATCGTACTTGTCCCTGTACGAAGCTACTGGGCAACTAGGAACCAACGCCAGTCACGGTATTTCGTACGAAGATTATGTCGGAGGTTACACTTTGTGGGCCTTTGATTTCACTCCAGACCAAGGCAGCGACGAGGGACATTTCCATCCTATAAAATCCGGTCAACTGCGTGTGGAACTTCAGTTTGCAGAAGCTCTCACTGAGACGGTCAACGTCGTCTTGTATGCCGAATTCGATAATACCATAGAAATCAACAGTTTGAGAGAAGTCATTCTAGACTATTAGAAACAATGGAAGACTCCTATCCCTCACTGAACAGTAGAGAATCTTTGGAAATGGAATGGGAGGATAGCGTGAAAACAGAACCCCAAGACGAAGAGGACGAGGTAGTCAAGTCCAGATGGCCAGAACAAGAACAACATTTAGTGTCCTGTTTTGCTAAACACCTAGCGAATACAATTACAGAATTGATCAAGAAAGATTGTTATGGATGTCAAAACGGTCACCCCAGTCAAATTCAACACGATAAATGTATGATGATGAGTCAAGAAGAAAAATTGGAGGAGTATCTGGACGACGCTTGGGGTCTCATCTCAGAAGAAGCAGTGTTGCATGAGTGCTATAAAGGCTTGCGTGATCATTCCTGCCCTCCATTGACTACTCTAGAGATCCGTCGCATCGAATCTCTCTTGGCTCAGGGTGCGAAGACGGAGCTAATAGGCGTTTACTTGTCAGATCGTTTCAGGCAAAAAGTCAGAATTGAATTGATGACTTATCATTACCTGTGAAAAAAAAATAAACAAAACACAACAAAAAAATGGATACCTGGGAACTTTATTACCTTATGATCAATAGTTCGTATACTGCTTCTTGGAATCCTGTCTTGTACGCTAAAGATGAACTACATCATCGCAAACCTCAAGACCATCAAGCTTATGTCATCAACACGGACGAAAGCCATCTCCCAGGAACTCACTGGGTTGCCGTCTACTTCCCTCAAGAGGATTGTGTGGAATATTTTGATTCGTATGGATTACCCCCTTTGGAAGACGATATCAGTGACTTTATGAGAAGAAATGCCCAGACGACACGATTCAATAATGTGAAATTACAAGGCAAAGATTCCATGGTGTGTGGACAATATTGTGTGTATTTTCTTCATCAACGCAGTCTTGGATATCCATTAGAACATTTAGTTCTAGTTTAGAAGCAGAGAGAAGAACAACAGCAGCAACAACAGCAGCAACAGCAAGAACCAGACAGAAGTTTTGTGGACTGTCGAGTAGACACCAAGGAATTCTCTTTCTCTTTGCGCAGAAGCAGGCCGTATCGTATAGGAAAGCCTGCTGCCAGACGGGGACGCAATCTTAGACAGTAAAAAAAGATTGCCATCACTACCGTTAACAAAAAAACAGCCCTTTTCAGGGCTACCCCAATACTCTCGAAAAGAGATACTAATTCAATTGCCAAAACTTTTAAAATTTTAAAAAATAAATAGAAGTGTGTCTATAAGCACTTCGTTTCTTTTGTCAGTAAAACAAAATCCACCCTTTGTTTTCTCTGTCTTGTCAAATCGTGCATGTCTGTATTTGTAAGTAAAAAGTAAAAAAGTCAACGTGAGTGCTTCTTTTAAGTCCGCGCGTTTCATGTGATGGTAATAGTGGTATTGTAAATTTTGGTGTCAGGGATGTTTTCCTTCACGTCCGTGCTTCAAGTATATAAAACGAAGCGATCGTCAGTCTAGCTACCCATTGTGGACTCGTCAACATTAAAAATGAATAGTAGACTTGCTAAGCTTTTAGAACTCCAAATGCACCTGGAATATGCCAGGCGCCTTTTAGATGAACTGGCTATGGAGGCAATACAGGAGGAAGAAAGAATTAAAGAGAAGGAAGAGATGAAAAAGAAGAAAGAGAAGGAGGAAAGGATTCTGCCTGAAAAAGAAGAAAGAGAAGGAGGAAAGGATCCTGCCTCACCTCTTCATGAGACCTCAGTGTGAGGTGAAACCTGAGGTGAGGACGCCTCCACAACCAGGACCAGCACCGCAGCCACTACCAGTACCACAACCATTACCAGCACTACAACAACCGAGAGACGCTGTCCCTCAAATTGAAAATTGGGAGCAGGAGTTGGAGAGACAGCGGCAAGAGTGGGAGCCGCAGAGACCTCACTATCCCCGGGTCTGGCATAGTAGAAGACAGAGAGAACAAGTCTTCACTATCCCTCAGACTGAAAACTGGAATGATGAGGCCACTCAAGCTCCCTCTGCACTCCCAACCACACGTGTCAATTGGGAGCAAGATTGGAGTCGTCGTTGGGTGTGTGGTGCCCGCCCTGGGAGGTGCCAGCATTAACCAGGTGCATTTGGAGTTCAAGAAAAAACAGCCCTTCTCAGGGCTAACCAGATCTCTAGAAAAGAGAGACTATTCAATTTGCCAATTGGTGTGAATGTAGAGTAGTGTGCCTATAAACACTCACTCCTTTACTGATGTGTGTATGTGTGTGTGTGTATGTGTATGTGTGTGTGTGTGTGTGTGTGTGTGTGTGTGTGTGTGTGTGTGTGTGTGTATGTGCGTGTGTGTTTTGCGTTCGCGTTCGTTGGTGAGGATAGTAGATATATGTGGGTTTTTTTTCTCATCCCGATTGTGTGGATAGTAGATATGTGTGTTTTTTCTTCTCATCCCGATTGTATGGATAGTAGATATGTGTGTTTTTTCTTCTCATCCCGATTGTGTGGATAGTAGATATGTGTGTTTTTTTCTTCTCATCCCGATTGTGTGGATAGTAGATATGTGTGTTTTTTTCTTTTCATCCCGTTTGTATGGATATTAGATATGTGTGTTTTATGCTTTCTTGTTCGTTGATGTGGATAGTATATGTGTGTGCGTGTGTGTGTGAGTTTTATGCTTTCTCGTTCGTTGGGGAGGATAGTATATGTGTGTGTGTTTTATGCTTTCTCGTTCGTTGGTGTGGATAGTAAATAGGTGTGTGTTTTATGCTTTCTCGTTCGTTGGTGTGGATAGTAAAAAGGTGTGTGTTTTATGCATTCTCGTTCGTTGGTGAGGATAGTATATCATATGCGAAGTGAGTGCAAGGGATGTTTTCATTCACGTCCGTGCTTGACGTATATAACGCGGAACGCTAGTCAGTCTGGCTACCCACGTTGACTAGTCAACACCTATCAAGATGGAAGTATTTAACCAATTAAAAGACAGTTGGTATTGGATGATGGATGGATCATACATACTGGATAGGCTTGAAAAGGAATGGAGGTTCCCAGGCAGCCAAGACTTGGTGACCAGACTGAAAGTAGCCAGTTTTGACTTACAAGGGATGATAGTGGAGGAAGCGGAGAAGTTGAGAGGCTTCATACAACTAAAATATGTAAGAGTGGGAACTTTGAAACAAGTGATTGATATTGTTATAGAAGTCAGATGTTATTTGGAAGACATATTCCATTTAACCGAGTGGAAAAAAAAAAAAAAAGGCTTAGACGGATTAAAGAAAGGAGAAGAGATTATGAAAAAGGTAATGGGAGAAGAGGTGAAGAAAATAAAAGAGATATGGACAAAAGAGAAAAAGGAGAAGGAAAACCAAAAAAAGAAAGAGGACTTTGACAGACTGAATAAGAACTGGATGAAAATACAGCAAAAATTTAGAGCTATGGGACATCCAGACTGGATGCCAGAAGAAGAAGAAAAGAAAAAGACGAAGAAAGGAATAATTGGAAAATTAAGAAGCTAGTGGAAGAACTGGAGTCAATAGAAGCAAACAACCAAAGGCCCTTTTCAGGGCCACTCCATTGCCTCGAAAAGATTTATTCTTTCTTGCCTAAAAAAATTTTTAAAACCTACTCTACTATTCACTGACACGAACGGAACTGATTCGTGTTTGTATATAGAAATGTCACAGGTGGCATGACGTCACGGTCCTTGCTATATTGTTGCCAGTGTCCAGTACCGTGACGTCACCCTACCTGTTCCATTCCTCTTGTCGCTATACAGTCTCAGCGTGTGCTAGTCGCTATACAAAATTCCCATTGTCGCTATACTATCCCAGGCTGATTTTTTGTCGCTATAAATCGTGTCGCTATACTATCCCGGGGTGGGGGGTGGTGTGGGGTCCGTAATGTTAATTCCCATTGTCACTATTTTATCCCACTACACTACTAATCTGGCTCCTGTGGCGATCAAAGATGCAAAACCAGTCAACATATGATAGAGACCAGGACATTTTCTAGCACAGTGACTAGAGAAAAACTAAACATACATGGTCCAAACAAAACGTGCGAAACTGAGAATGTAATTTATCTCATTACATGTAAGATCTGTAGCCTTCAGATTGTCGGAGAAACTGCAAAGCTACACAAAAGGATCAGCCTTCATAGATCTGATTGGATGACAAAGAAGGTGTACAGAAGCCCGGTCGCAGAACACTTCTCCTCCCCTGGCCACACTTTCAGTGATATAACACTTATTGCAATTGCTAACAACACCAACTGGAGTTCCGAAACCAGGAAAGAAAAGGAATCTTACTGGATACACCGCCTTAGAACATTGAAACCAAGCGGTTTAAACCAAGAAGACTAGAAAAAGACAGCCATGCACAAATAAAACAATCTTTTGCAGCCGACACATTTTACTTTTGAAAAATTCCCTAAATTTGCATAATAACCTACAATTACTACTATAACAATGAAATATCCGGGATGTAATTTGGGCTTACATAAATGTACACAAAATATCAGATGTCGTTATGGCTCGTCGATTTCTAGGTTAATACAAATATTTTCCAGTATCCGCAACAAGTTGATATAAACTAGTTGAAACATAATACATTGAAAGATTTAATTCCTGTAGAAGCAGCCATGTAAAGTTTAGCAAACACTACGGTTTTTCTGTTTTATTTGTTTGTCTTGTCTATGTTTTGTATTTGCCTTTGAAAAAGACTCATTAAGAGTCGAAAGCACTCAGGCTAGTTAGATACTAGTTTTCCACTGTTCGTTGTCAGTTTATTGCATTTATCTTAATCAGTCCCTGCCATACGTGATCCCTTGCAGGATCCAGTGCGCTTGAAAGGACTGTTATTCGCCAAATGATTTGTATTATATATATATTACGACTCTATGGTCATAACCTAGCAAAAAAGAGTGAAAATCAACAAGTTTTGCAAAATTTAATAAATAATTTATTTACCTAAAATACAAAGTGAAATTTTAAAATTAACTTACAGTAAGATTAATGATATCCTAAATAGTTCTAAAAATTCTATCACAAGTCTAAAAGTATTGAGTATTTCAAATAAGTTCCAGTAGTAGTATAGTGGGGTACCGTAGCGTCAATGGGAATTAGCATTACAGAGCCCCCCTCCCCCCTGGGCCAGTATAGCGTCACGATTTATAGCGTCAAAAAATCACCCTGGGCCAATATAGCGTCAATGGGAATTTTGTATAGTGACTAGCACACCCTGGGCCAATATAGCGTCAATAGGAATTTTGTATAGCGACTAGCAAATCCTGGGTCTGTGTAGCAACAAGAGGAATGGTACAGGTAAGGTGACGTCACGGTACTGAACAGTCTTCGTGTTTTTAGGAGAGTAAGGGTTTTTAAATTTTTTTGTTGAGGCAAAGTGAAAATTAAGATCTTTTCGAGGTATAGGAAGTGGCCCTGAAAAGGGCCTTTGTCTTCTTCTTCTATTGTCTCCACTTCTTCCACCATGTCCTCACTTTGGCAAAAATTCCTTTCTTCTTTTTCTTTTCTTCGTCTTCTGGCATCCAGTCAGGATGTCCCAGAGTTCTGAATTTTTCCTGTATCTTTATCCAGTTCTGATTTAGTTTCTCAAAGTGTTCTTTCTTTTTTTTTGGTTTTCTTTGTCCTTTCTTTCTTTTTTCCATATCTCCTTGATCTTCTGGACTTCTTCTTCCAGCACTTTTCTCATAATGTCTTCGCCTTTCTTGATATTGTCTAAGCCTTTTTTGACAAAAGGCCACTCAGCTAAATGGTAGATGTCTTCCAAAAAACATCTCACTTTGATCACAACATCCAGAACCTGCTTCAAGGTACCCACTCTTACATATTTAGGATGGATGAATCCTCTCAACTTGTCAGCTTCTTCCATTGTTATCATTTGCAAATGATAACTTGCTGCTTTCAGACTGTTCACCAAGTCTAGGCTACCTGGGAACTTCCATTCTTTGTCAAGTCTGTCCAGCACATAGGCTCCATCCATTATCCACCACCAGCTATCTCTTAACTTGTTGAATAAGTTTATGTTGCCAGTCATTTTTATGTTCTGTGTAGAACGGCGCGAATGACGAACGCTATGTTTTTATATACTTCAAGCACGGACGTGAAGGAAAACATCCCTTACACTCACTTCACATATATATTATATACTATCCACACCAACGAACGAGCGAGCATAAAACACACAAGTATACTATCCACACTAACGAACCAGCAAGCATAAAACACACACAAATATACTACCCACACCAACGAACGAGCAAGCATAAAACATACAAATATACTATCCACACCAACGAACGCGCACGCAAACACACACACACACACACACACACACACACACACACACACACACACACACACACACACACACACACACACACACACACACCACACACACACACACACACACACACACACACACACACACACACACACACACACACATCAGTAAAGGAGTGAGTGTTTATAGTCACACTACACTACATTCACACGAATTGGCAAATTGAATAGTCTCTCTTTTCTAGAGATCTGGTTAGCCCTGAGAAGGGCTGTTTTTTTCAGAACTTCAGATGCACCCGGCTAATGTCGGCACCTTCCAGGTCTGGCTCCACACACGCATCGCTGGCTCAGTCATTCTCCCAATTCACATTTGTGATTGGGAGCGCAGACGGAGCTTGAGTGGCTTCACTATCCCACTCCTCCGTTTGTGGGATAGTGAAGACTTGTTCTCTGTCTTCTGTGCCAGACACGGGGATGAATATCTGGTCTCCTTACTTCCTGTGGTACTGGTACTGGTAGCTGTGGCTGACGTTGCAGTGGTGGTGGTGGTGGTGCTGCTGCTATTGGAGGTGTCCTCACCTCAAGGTTTCACCTCACACTGAGGTATCATGAAAAGGTGAGGCAAGATCCCTTGCTTTTTTCTTTCTCCTCTTCTTTCTTCTCTTCTTCCTCCTTTATCCTGGCTTCTTCTTCATTAGCTTCCAAAGTCAGCTCATCCAGGAGACGTCTGGCATTCTCCAGATGCATTTGGAGTTCCAACAGTTTTTGTAGTCTGCTGCTCATTTTAAAGTTGACGAGTCCACAATGGTAGCTAGACTGACGATTGTACCACTTTATATACGTGAAGCACGGACGTGAAGGTAAACATCCCCTAGTACCCAAATTTACCATCACATGAAACGCGCGGACTTAAAAGAAGCACTCACGTTGACTTTTTTACTTTTTACTTACAAACACAGACAGACACGATTGGACAAGACAGAGAAAACAAAGGGTGGATTTTTTGTTTTACTGACGAAAGAAACGAAGTACTTATAGACACACTTCTATTTTCTAATTAAAATTTTGGCAAATTGAATGAGTATGTCATTCCGAGAGTATTGGGTAATCCTGAAAAGGGCGGTTCATTTTTTGTTAACGGGAGTAATGGCAATCATTTTTTACTGTCTAAGATTGCGTCCCCGTCTGGCAGCAGGCTTTCCTATACGATACGGCCTGCTTCTGCGAAAAGAGAAAGAGAATTCCTTGGTGTCTACTCGACAGTCCACAAAACCTCTGTCTGGTTCTTGCTGCTGCTGCTGTTGTTGTTGCTGCTGTTGTTCTTCTCTCTGTTTCTTCTGAAGTCTGTACTTCTCAGTCCATTCTTCTTGTTCTTTCTTAATTTCCTCTCTAAAGACCTCTTCTATGAGGTCTTGGGCTATGGATAACATCCTGACATTCTCTGTTTCTTCAGGCTTCGGTATCAGGTTTAGCCTGACACGATGTAAGTTGACGTAAGCTTCGTTCAGCTTAGCTAGTCTGGAAGGCATGTTCATAGGTAGACGAGTCAACAGTGGATGGTCAGACTGGAGAACAACCCACTTTATATAGTTCAAACGCGGACGCGATAGAAAATATCCCTGCTCGGTTTTAGTGTCGGAACGCTATGATAGCGAATGGCATGGTGAGGGATAGAGAGAAGTCAAAGAGCATATATTCACAGTGTTTTTTTGAAAACAAACGACAGACACATGTTTTCAAAACACAACATTTTGTATTCAAGTAACAAGTAACAAGTCATAAGTCACAAGTAACATCAAACAAATTATTTTTGACAAGGTTGACAACGTTGTGAAATCATGTGAGATTTCCATTGATGGAAGTCATGAGGCCATTGATGTACACTACGTTTCCTAGCTAAAGACAAAAGACAACTATAATGGTCACAAAACCATCGATCTACTTTCTCATCGTTTCTAGAAGAATGACGATCAAAATAAGTCACTAAATGTTCTAATGGATATCCAAGACTGCGTTGATGAAGAAAATACACACAATATTGTCCACACACCATGGAGTCTTTGCCTTGTAATTTCACATTATTGTATCGCGTCGTCTGGGCATTTCTTCTCATAAAGTCACTGATATCGTCTTCCAAAGGGGGTAATCCATACGAATCAAAATATTCCACACAATCCTCTTGAGAGAAGTAGACGGCAACCCAGTGAGTTCCTGGAAGATGACTTTCGTCCGTGTTGATGACATAATCTTGATGGTCTTGAGGTTTGCGATGAGTTAGTTCATCTTTATCGCACACGACAGGATTGCAAGAAGCAGTATACGAACTATTGTTCAAAAGGTAATAAAGTTCCCAGGTATACATTTTCTGTTGTGTTTTATTTTTTTCCACAGGTAATGATAAGTCATCAATTCAATTCTGACTTTTTGTTTGAAACGATCTGTCAAGTAGCCGTTTCTTCGCCTTGTCTCCCAACTCTGGGATAAGAGAGCTTCGATGCGATAGATCTCTAGAGTAGTCAATGGAGGGCAGGAAAGATCACGCAAGCCTTTATAGCACTCATGCAACACTGCTTCTTCTGAGATGAGACCCCAAGCGTCGTCCAGATACTCCTCCAATTTTTCTTCTTGACTCATCATCATACATTTATCGTGTTGAATTTGACTGGGATGATCGTTTTGACATCCATAACAATATTTCTTGGACAATTCCGTAATTGTATTCGCTAGGTGTTTAGCAAAACAGGACACTAAATGTTGTTCTTGTTCTGGCCATCTGGGCTTGACTACTACCTCGGCCTCTTTGGCTTGGTCTTGGGGTTCTGTTTTCACGCTATCCTCCCATTCCATGTCCAAAGATTCTCCACTGTTTATAGAGGGATAGGAGTCTTCCATTGTGTCTAATAGTCTAGAATGACTTCTCTCAAACTGTTGATTTCTATGGTATTATCGAATTCAGCATACAGAATGCCTTTGACCGTCTCAGTGAGAGCTTCTGCAAACTGAAGTTCCACACGCAGTTGACCGGATTTTATAGGATGGAAATGTCCCTCGTCGCTGCCTTGGTCTGGAGTGAAATCAAAAGCCCACAAAGTGTAACCTCCGACATAATCTTCGTACGAAATACTGTGACTGGCGTTGGTTCCTAGTTGCCCCGTAGCTTCGTATAGGGACAAGTACGATCTCAAGTAATTCCTCTGGGCAAAGTTAGGTTCGAAGGGTCTGGTACACAAAGTCTTGCCATCGCGACTGACTTCGATTTTGGACACTCTGTAGTGCTTAAACTGGAAAGGCTTTTGATCGTGGGCTCCGTTGAAGGCTGCATTACTGACGATGCCAACGATTTAACGTTTGGGTAACTGCCCTTGGAACAGATGATCTTCGATCTTGGATCGGAGTCCAGCAGCAATGGTGAATGTTTTCACTTCTACACGTCGTATCGGATACTTGGCGGTCGATCTGCTCAATGTTTGACTGATGTCGTTTCCCGCTTTAGGTAACACTTCTACACGACGCACGTAAAGTCTGGCTTCTTGGATGATGGTTTTGTACTCGTTGGCATGAGCCATCAAATGGAAAGCGACACTGCTGCGATTGAGTCTCAGGCGAATATCCACTCCGTTCAGGAAATACTTGTCTTGCAACCACATGTCCAAATACAAACGATCCATCAGTTCTAAATTACGACCTTGCAGGATTTTCCTTCGACAGTTGTTAAAACCCACATTGTGAGGATCGTCATCGGCTGTCAGGGCTCTGTCGTTAAACTTGTCTTCACCTGCGGTGTCAGGTTTCCATACCACGCAAGCATCCAGATGAGTGTTCTTGGCCTCTTTTCCGTACGTCAAGAGATTTTCTAGGTACGCTCGGTAAGGGTAAGTATCCATGCTACTGCTGACCAGTTTGTTATTCAAGGACAATTCCACTTCGCTGAACAAGGAATGCATGAAATTGTTGACGGGAGCTACTCTGGCATCGGCTAACGGATTGGTGTTGTCGGTTTTGATCACTTTCAGCTTTAGATACAAGTAACTGCTATTCAGATCGATGTAATCTTCGGGCTGTCCTTTGATTTCCAACTCGATGGGAGCGGAATCCGTCAAAGAGGAGACGTGATGAAATTCGACCCATTGGGATTCTTGCATCGTCATCATGGTGGGTGGCATGGCAAGCAGATCCAGTTCCGACTTGGAACAAGCACAAGACTCTCGGTGCATCATTTTCTTTTTTAATAATCAAAAACGTCTAACTCTCGGACAGTTTTTCTTTTCTTAGTCTTTCTAGCTCTAGGGGTGTGAAGTCCTCTGAAGGGGTGTTTTCGTCGTCTTTTTCTGCCTTGTCCTTGCTGTGGCGTCAGGGAAGCAGGAATGCCTGACTCGGCATTGCCCAGGGCATTTATAGCAGTTTCTCGCCGACCCAAAAGGTCTTTGCCCGTTTGAAGCAAGACATTTTTGCCTGCTCTCAAGAAAGCTTCTTTGGGGTTTTGTTTGTCAATGATGACATTTTGGAGAAATTCTTTACCTTGCGTCAACGCGGCATCTTTTAAGGCGTGCAATCCCCGTGTCACCATCGGTTTCAAAATGGGAACCACTGTACGAAAGGTCGATTTGAGCATATCACCTAAACCATGTCCTCGCTGTCGAGCGACTCCTTGGTACACAGGATACGTGACTGACAAAAAGTTAGAGTAATCGTTTTCGAAAATGGAGCTTCACTGTGACTTTCCCTTTGGTGAATGGAATATTTTGTCCCAGATCTCCTTTTATAGTAATGTTGACAGTGTCGAAATATGGCTTACTGACGGACAGATAGTGAGGATTTACAAATTCGCGGTGAACGTGATAGGTGTTTCCAGAATCCACTTTGAAAGGAATGACACGCAGTAACGATACGGAGGTGTGTCCCACTACGTTGTACTCCACCACATCGGAGTACACAAAAATCAAATTCAGTCCTTGGTTCATTTCTACAGGGAATCGAAAATATTTCCCAACATCCAAGTTACTGGTCACGGCTGGTATTTCGTTTCTTATCTTGATTAACTTGGGGTCTCCACCCAAATATGTCATACAATTCAGGACCCACTACGTTGTACTCCACCACATCGGAGTACACAAAAATCAAATTCAGTCCTTGGTTCATTTCTACAGGGAATCGAAAATATTTCCCAAATCCAAGTTACTGGTCACGGCTGGTATTTCGTTTCTTATCTTGATTAACTTGGGGTCTCCACCCAAAATGTCATACAATTCAGGACAAAATGTAATGGGCAATACTTTGTCCTCAGAAAATTTCATCAGCTGGCGACGAGATATTTTGTGGTACTCGATCGTGACACTTTTTTTTACTTTCTCCAAGGCTTTACTAAACATGAAATTTAACCTCTCAGCGATGGCGTTCACCAAATGTTGACCACTAAAATAATAACCGGCAGGAATTTTCAACAGATAAGTGGTTCGTTTAGTTGTGGGGTTTGGTGTTTTGATAAAGCCAGCTACACTAGAGCGTTCATCCATGGTTTGTTGCACTTGTTCGTCACAAACTTCTATCGTCAAAGTGTTTTGATTTTCGACGATGTTTTTGATTTGTGTAGGGTGAATCATTTCCACCAAAACCACTTCCCAATGGGCTTCGTGATCCAATTGGATGGCCTGAGGTAATCTGGCCGAGAAACAGCATAAAGTGTTATTGGGAAACACCTCCATGGAACTGTCACTGGGTAACGTTAAGTAAAATTGGTTGTTCATTATTCCACAGTTCTAGTGTCCGAGGAGTCACTGGAAGTTAGAGGAGTGTCTAAAAGAGGATGGTTAGGGTGACTGTTGGAACTAACGTTGGACACAAGACTCCCGTTGTTGTTTCCGTTAGAGGAATATTTCAGAGACGGATTGGGAAGAAGGTAACCAATGCAACTGCTAAGTAGAATGGTCCACAATTGTTTGTCTCCTTGTTGAAAACTCAAATTGGCAATGGCAGCACCGATGACACAATACACCACAAAGATTTGGCAGAAAAAGACGATTTGCGTTTTAGGCACACGTTCTCCACACCACACCCACAAAGGTTGCTTTTGTAGATCTTGCAGAGAAGAACTGGGGGACGTAGTGGTCAGTGCAGTAGCTGAGGCTGTGTTGAGGGGCATGATGGTCACTTCTTTTTATAGTCGATGAGTTGCGAAGCGGCGATCCAAGAGTCAAAACTGGGAGGATATCCTTTCCAACGTACTTTGACTTCTTTGACACGTGGTTTTCCCACTTTACGAGTTCTTCGATCGAGAATGCTTTCGATCTCGTACACGTCGTCTTCTTTTTTGGTCACACGTTGTAACTCGGGCAAGTAAAACGTTCCTTTTAACAATTCTCCGTTCATGTCTTCCAATTTATAGACGGGAGGATGACGGCCACGCACACGTTCGGTGACACAAAACAATTCGGTGGTCCAGTTGGGTAAGTAACCTTTTGTCGAAAGTGCGTTTGGTTTTGACAATGCGTATCCAATCTGCTGATGCCAACACTCCACCTTTCTTGGGGACAGGCACTGTCGGGGACGTACCAAACAGGCGCTCGAAGACGGTCACTTCGTTGTCGGGAGTCACTTCTTGGGGGCCACGCCCTATGCTCCGATGGTAAGATTGATTGTACGATTGGACGAGGTGTGGCAAGACGTCGATGTACTTGAGAGTGTGTTGATGCGTAAAATATTTCCACATGCGTTCTTTCAAGGTGCGTTGAAAACGTTCCACGATGCTAGCTTTGGTTTCGGGATTCTTGGTGGTGAAAAAATGAATGTCACGTTTCTTCAATTCTTTTTGGAAAGCTTGGTTTAGAAATTAGGTGCCTTTGTCGGCTTGCCATCGAAGAGGGTGACGACCACTTTGTTTCAACACCAGTTTGAGGGCTCGCACTAACTCACTGCTCGATTTGGAAGTCAATGGTACGACCCAAGCAAATTTGGAAAAGACGTCGATGACACAAAACAAATATTTGTAGCCACGATTGTAGGTGGCTAAATGAGAGACATCGGCTAAATCGGCTTCCCATTGGTGATCGATACCCTCCACTTGGGTGCGACTTCTGGCAAATTTTCGTCGAATGGGCTTGTGTAAGGTACGTGGCTTGTTCTTGTAACCAGCGTTGCACCTGAGGTAAACGGATACTTTTCAGTCGAGTTTTGGCAGCATGATACAATTTCTGAACTCCTCCGTAACCTGCGGAATGGGCTGGATCGTAGTAAATGCTGGCTAACACCTCCATGTTTTAATAAGTGATCTAATCTTTACTGAGGCTACTCTGAATGGGACCAGGGGGTGGTTTAGAAACGGTTTTACGTGTCCGATGTGCCACGGGTGTAGAAGTGGAAGGTAGTGGTGGTGGTGGTGGTGGTAATGGAATGACTTTGGTCTTCTTTTCTTTTCTCACTTCTGCTTTCCCTTCTTTCATTTTCACTTCTGTCGAAGGAGGAGTGGACATCATCTTTTTAACCCAAGCTTTAAGTTCTCGTTGCGGTGTAGGGGAAGGGGTCAACAACGACGCTGTAATCTTACTAGGGATGGGAGCTGCTGACGGTGTTTGAAAGACTTCTCTTGCCTCTTCTTCCTCAGACAACCGTGGGGCTGACTCTGTCTTGACCACTGGGAGTGGTAGTGGTGGTGAACTTTTCATCAAGGCCTTAAAATCTTTCAGAGTGGGTTGAGCTGTTTCGTCTAAAGCTTTCTGGTGAAAGAGTTTCAGTCGTTGCAACAATTGACAGTACCGTTGCGATTTTTCCGTTTCTGACAAAACGCTGCTATCCATCAACGATTGCAATTCGTGTTGTAACTGGGTCATCTCGGTCAAATGAGGATTGGGAGTTAAATGTGGGGTTCGTTGTTCTTGCCAACGGTGGTATTCCATCCATCGTTTGTAAGGGACTAAAGCTAGTTTTCGTCCTTCCATCAGATTTCAAGGATCACGTCTGAGATCTTTTGACTTCTAACCTCCCTTTTATCCTCCTCGTCCATTTTATCTTTATCCTCCCATGTTTCCCAATACTCCTTGCATCAAGGATCCTCCTATTGTTCCCATTACTCCTTTCAGTAAGGGTCCTCCTATTGTACCCATGACTCCTTTCAGTAACATGGGTAAAAAGGGTAAAATTCCTCCGCGTTGCACCAACATCCTTTTCTTTTGACGAATGGGTATTTTCTTTTGAATCATTTGACGAAGAACGTGTCGATGTTTGGCTAAGCATTCTTTCTGGTGTTTGGACAAAGGTATTGTACCTTTCAAGACATTCAGACAACATTCGCACACGGTATCGATGACATCTTTGGAGACAGTTTGAATCATTTGTTTTTGCATGGGTGGAGGAGCTTTGGACAGGACAGACAACAGGTCCCAATGTTTGACTAAACGAGGTGGCAGTCCTTTCCTTTTCTTTCCTTTGGAGGTAGAAGAGGAATGTCTTTTTTGGGGTGACATCTTTCTCGGTGGGTTCGTTGGTTCCGTGGCATACAGCAACAAAAAAAAATTCACTAACGTCAATGACTTGTCACACGGTCTTTTATCCTTTTTTGGGTAACTATCTCTTCGTCATAAAGGTAACAATGTGTTTTCCAAAATTGCCAAGGAATCCTCCTCTTTGGTGACTCCTCTTTTTCTTTGGACGAGTGTGCCTCTTCCGAGGGTGACGCCGATGTTTGGCTAAACGTTTTTTAGGATGACGTGACTGTCTTTTTCGTTTTCCTATCTGGACAGAAGAACGACGATGAGGGGACATCTTTTTATACACAACATACACTAAAGTCCGTAGCTTGACATGCGTCCTTTTATTTCACTTTATTTGACTTTTTACTCAGTTTAGCTAACGCTCTCCATTCATCCTCGTCAAAAGTTAAATATCCTCCACTTTGGTGACTTTGACGCTTTCCATTCCACAGGTCCACCAATATTCCTCCTCCCTTTTGGTGACTTCTTCTTTTCTTTGGACGAGTGTGACTTTTCTGGGGCTGACGTCGATGTTTGGCTAAACGTTTTATAGGATGACGTGACTGTCTTTTCGTTTTCCTTTTCCTTTTTGGACAGAAGAACGACGATGGTGACGGTGTACACTTCTTGGAGGGGTCATCTTTGGGTGTGCAGCACAGAAAACACTGATCCGTATGGTTTGCCTCAGGTCATTTTATACTGGAATGCGTCGCCACTGATTGTCTTTACGTCGTATCAACTTGATGACAGGCAACACACGCCGTGGAGGAGTTCGCAACGGACTAAATCGGGACAGTTCTTGCTCGGACAAGTCCAGTAAACTCTGTAACACACCCGTTCTCTCTTGGACCTTGATTTTGGGGGCAGGTACTTTGTGAGAAGCAGCCACTGTCGCTAAAGAGGAAGAGTGTGTCACTGCTGAAGGAGAAGTTTTTGGAGACACTCTCTTGCGAGTAGAAGCTGTTTTCTGTGGACTTTTCTTTTTCTTTTCCTGAGGCTGTGACCTGGTCTTGACACCATTGCTCTTTTACTTTTTCTTCTGGGTACGTTTGGGTGTGGCTTTCTTCTTGGGGACAACTTTGGGAGCATTAGGATCCCATTTTAAGAGGGAACGAATGATGAAACCTCCTAAAGAACAGCTTCCTCCAGGTTTCAAAATGATTTGCTTTTTGGTTTGAGTGTCGATGCGAGGATCGGCTAGTTGCGTCAAGGCAGCTTGTTTCTCTCAAAAAAACGTTTGGCTTGATGTGGAATCTGAATGATACCTTGCAGTAATTGACGTGCTGTCACCGTAAACCATCGTAAGACTTCTCTGAGACTAGCTTCTAAGACACGAGCACGTATTTGAGGATTTTTTTCGCGACTGATACCGTACAAGGCACGAATCAATTTAATGGAAAGATGAGACTGAAGGGACGTCATGTTGGCAATGATGTGTGAGACAGAGTCCAAGTGACCGAGGCTTTATAGATTTTTTTGGGTGATTAAGTCGACGACGGGGACTTGTACACGATAGGCCCTCCGTCTTGGCACCAGGGGTGAAACAGATGGGTACGAAATCGCAAATAATCGGGAGTGGTGGGTTTTAAGTCCACGAGTAAATAAGCGTGTGGGGTTTGAGTGGCATCGTCGTACGCATTTGTCAGCCAAGGTGTCCCTAACTGTTTGGCTAAGACTTGTACTTGCGATTTATCTCTAGGGCTTTTAAACAACACCACGTAATGAGCATTGAGACTGATGGTACGATGGGTTTTACTTTGTTGAAACAAATTTTGGGTAATGTAAATGACACTGGCATTACGATGATGCCCTTTGCGCGTAAACCAGAGTTTAATTTCTTCTTCTTCAAATGAGTTTGACTAGGGTCAGACACGATTCCCGTCGTCCTCGCCAGGAATGCCTTCCACAAAGACGATGGAATCGCCTTGACTTTCTCGCACAAGGCTGTACGCCGATTGCCACTCTTTGTAACACCACACGATGCGTTGAGGAGGACGATCGATCAAATGATGTTTTTGTTCGATCAAACGTTTGACAAATTCGATTTTGCCTGAACCGCTTGGTCCGGCAATAAGCATGTTAAAGGGATGGCGAAGATACAAGGCCTCCCAACTAGCACGATCTACGTGTTCGTCAATGACTTTGACAGTGGAGGAAGAGGGAGCAGAGACAGTAGAGGTAGCCATAGTAGTGTAACAAATGTCACTTTTGACACGAAGACAGACAAGACAAGAGTTTTTATACTTTTTTCAGGACACGTTTATTGTCATCTTTAATGGTGAACAACACGAAAGACAAAAATACATAAAAGCCAAATGGTTAAGTACAGGAATAAAAGACATATCAAAACGATCATAGTGGAATATAAACAAGTCTCTGTACAACATTTGTGATGATCAAGAGGTGATATCGTAGGGGTACTGTGTAATGTTCTGAGAGTCTGTACATTCCTTGGTTCAGTCACACAAGGGTCCTCCCGGAATGGTCTTTCAGGAATGTCGATCACAGTCCTGTCCTGAAGAGAGTGGTTTTCCTCGGTGACAGACTGTTCTTCTGGTATTGTCACTAAACACAGGTTTAAAAGTTACTTTTTTCACGGAACGTTTTAATTTTTTAGGATTACAAATCTCGGGCATAGTGTGCCACTTCTTTAGTCCATGCCTCAAACCGCCAACTTTTCCAGTCACGTACATCTGTCCATTGAGGGTGTAAGTCACAAGCTACACACACATCGTCATACACATCTTCAGTACCTAAAAGTTGACGAATCTTGTTTTCCCGTAGAAGTCGAGAAGTATCCAAATGAAAGCGCAAAGCTTTGAGCAGAATGAGTCTCTCGTGGAGATTTAAAGGGATCACTTCCATGTTTTGTTTTGAAGTAATAGGTACTGTTCGTAAAGAGTCCACAAAGAATCAGCTGGTAAACGAAATCCCAGAAAGCAAGTCACTAAGACACACACTACACGTCGACCCCAATTCAGTGGAGACAGTTCTCGTAAAATGCAATGGTAATCCTCCACCGTTTGAATAGTGTCATTGATTTCCTTCCACGGAATCTGTTGTATCACGAATGATAAAGGTTGTGGCATGGTAGAACGTTTTTATACCTCTTTTTGTCGGAGGCAATAAGTGTACTTTTTCCACAGAAGTGATCGTATTCCGTCGACGTATCCAAAATATTTAGTCACTAACTTGCACATTAGACGTCGTTCATAAGTTCTCTCTTTAACTAAGTTTACATTGTGTAAAAGATTTTGGTAATCCTTTAACTCTTCTTCTGGAATTCGTTGCAGTAAGTGTACCTTGTAGTAAAGAGAATCGGTAACAAACCAATCCTTCTTACCCTCGGGTGGTTGATGAATGTCTGACCATTGGAACACTTTCATCAGAATCAATCCTCTTATAGCATTTAGGTAACAGTGGTTTAAACATCGGTGACGTAACGGATGTAATGGTTCCTTTCGTTTCACTTGTATTTTGACCAACTCTCGGTAAATGCGTTCTCTCAACTCCACAGGTAAACCACGAATGTTCTCTTGTAAAATATCCATTCAAAGATTACTTGTGTCCCACTAAAGGTAGGTAGTGACACTCCGGAGACCATCGAGCATCTTCCAGGTAAGTGCAATCTTTCTTCTCCCACTGGTGAAGTGACACACCGCAACTGAAGCACTTAACTTTATCCCCTTCGTCCAAGTAGATAAATCTAGCTCTAGCTAATTCTTCGGGGGTAGGTCCTCCCAGATATTTTGGCCATTTTCTTTGGAAGGTTTGCAATCGACTTTCAAAGTCACAGTATTCTGGCAAACGCACAGGGAACGAATATTCGTCTTTCACAGGTTCATTTCGATGAGGGTACGGTGAAATATGCAGGAGCCTGCTCAGTTTTACATGACATCCGTAAGGTGGTAGTCGCATGGTTTCATTAGGATGACATCCACCATGAAAAACAGTAAAGTGAAAAGGTGTGCGATAACGAGTGGCATCGCTTTCGCATCCATCAGGTTTGACACGCACAGCATCACGTTCCGTGGTAGGTATGGTAGTAGTAGTAGTCATAGCAAAGTTCCCATGATGATGTGGTACTGAATCACTAAGGTCATAGCGTACGGCATCCCTACCATCGCAAGGCACAGCATCATACTCGAGTTTACTCTTACTGGATACTTGCTGTGTGAAAGGATTCATCTTTCTCGCTTAGCAATGGTAGTCACAATGAACTATCGGCCTTGAACGTTGTCCCTTTCTATATGCTGACCAATATCGGCGTGACCGTATGGTAAAGTGAAGTGATTGGGAAGCCGAACTCGCTTCTGGTACACGATTTGATAAACTTTTTCCAGGGGTCGACTGACGATTTGGTGTGTGGGTAAACGTACAATCTTGTGCTGTTCGTGGGTGGTCACTTTAAAATTTCTATCCTGTCCAGACTGCAAGGATTCTTTCAAGACGCCAAAGTTCACCACTCGACTGGTGCGATAATTGAGAGTCAATCCTTTCACTTTGCACTCCGTGTTCACATCTCCTTGTGGGTTACGGTATTCGTAACCGTAATTTTTGGGACCGCCACTTGCAAAACTTAGAATCTTGTCGTCGGGATGCTCGTCCGTCCAGACTTCTAAACGGTCTCCTTCGATGACAGGGAAAGGTTGACCCAGGCGATCGATGTAGATGCAGCTGTCCGTGTCAAAATACAGCACACGATCTCCTAATAGTTCTAAAGCTTCGTACAGTTTTAAGCGAGCATGGGCTGTCACGTAAGCCGCAATGATGACATTTCCAAATTCGTCGGCTTCTACAAAGTCCAGTTCTTCTTCGTAATTGACTAAGATTAAGTATTCACGAACGACGTCCACGTGTTTCATGTATTTGGTTTTGTCGTGAATCATCTGGAAGTAGCGGGAAGGTTCTGTCAAATACTCCGTCTTGGGTAAACACGGTCGTTGTGCCATTTTACCCCACAAACAATTTAACATCACTTTGGCAAACGATCGCCTTCCTTCCTTTTTCTCGATGTGGTCTAAAGTGATGCATTCCTGCTCCCAGTATTTCTCTTTAAATTTCTTTTGGTCTTCGGGAGTGTGACAGCATGAAGGATATCCGCTAGTTTCTTGTTTCAGTTTCAAAAAAGCATTCACGTAGTCTGCAAAAATGCCTTTTTGAATCTCGTCGCCCTTGCGGTATTTTTCTGTCTTGGGAAAGTGGTAAATTTAGTACACTTCTAACAGTTGGTATCCCAGGTCCAGAGCTTTAAACAGTTCCACGCTAACCCACGTTCCCGTCAAGGTGCGTTCTTCCTGAGTGTGCTGACAAGGGTGATCTTGGTTGCACGTTTCGGCACAAGTACGGCATAAGGGAAACATCAGTTTTCCTTGGCAATGATGTGGTAAAACGGGATGGTACAAGTACGTGGGAGGCAAGACTTTACATTTGATCAGTCCTTCGTATTGTCGAATATTGTCCACGTCAATGTGTTCCGTCAGCAATTGTGGGTGTCCTGCAGAAAAGTGATAATATTTGCACACGTACGGATACAGAGAACACACGTCCAAGTATTTGATTTCTTCTCCTTTCTCTTCGTCGGCTTGATATAGCAAACAGGTGGCATTCGTCCGTCCTCCGTACAAACTGTCCCTGGGGTTCAGAGGGTCCACCAGCTTGTAACTTTCCACGATGCGCTTAAACTCGGGATCGGTTTTCAATCGCTGATCGTACTCGTGTTCCCACATATCTACCACTTGGTATCCCTGCTCTTCTAACTTCAATCGTCGCTGACAATTGGACTCGTACAAGTCTTCCATGGTCCGTTGTAAAAACTGATTTTTAGTGTTACGTTGAGGGTAGCAGATGGGACATCCGTGAAATAAGCACCCGTTAAACTCGTACACGATCTGGGGGTTTTCTAAGTCCCAGCCATCTACCGAATACCTTCCGATGGCTTTTTCGCCTCCTCCGTTGCGAGCGTGTTGGATCCATTTGTCTTCCTTGTCACACAAGTAATGTAACCAGCGTAGGGCTTTGACCGAGTATTGACGTTTGACAAAATTAGTTGTTTGAGGACTGATGACAGCTAGGGTGTTTTCGGGCATAAATCGTTGGCGATACACTAAGGAACACGCTTTGGCAATGGTGCAGGCTTCTTTCAAAGGATCGATCCCTCCGTGTTCCATGAACAGTTCCCGAAATTTTCCACAGCATCGCCGTAAAATGTCCACGTCGGAACGACAATATTTTAACATTTCTTCCTGAAAGTCGAAAAGGTCTCGTTGTTCAGTACGCATGTTGTCGGGGTAGTAGTAGTGAGCCTCAGGCAAATGGGGTAGAACGGCATGCTGATTGGCTTCGGTATTGAAAAAGTGCGGAAAATAGCCTTTGGCCATTTCTGTCATGCCAAACGTTTTAGGCATGCGGCTGAAAGGCATGGCCAAGTAACTCATCGAATCTTTAAACTGCACTTGACCCACTTGCATGGAAATGAGTTTGGCTCCGTTCAAAGTCACTTTAGGACGTTCGGTACTTTGTTCCGTATAGTATCTCAAAAGAAACTGTCCATTATATCCCGAGAAATTGTGAGCCATCACCGTAGCATAGTGATGACAATCTCCGTAACGTTCGATGTCTTCTTGGTTCCACGTGTCGTCGATGGGGTCTAAGATCCATTGGGCAAAATCGGCTAGTGTGTTCGATCCCCGAAAGATTTTTTCACTTCCTCCAGGAATCTTGCTACAGTAAGGGCAATGAGTCAAGATAGGCTCTTGGATGCACTTCTCGCACGCTCGTAGGAATGTGAATGCCAGTCTCTTGCATGCATTCGAAATCGAAAAAGTTGAAATTACCCTTCTTCTTCTGGTCATTATCTTCTTCTTCTTCCTCTTCATATTTGGATTGGTATTTCTGAATGTAGCATTGGTGTTCCAAGTCCACGGTTTGGCGACAAATGTGACATCGTTTCTTTCCTGAACAGACGTGTGCCTTGGCATTATTGGTACGTATACCTCGTCCACAAGTAGGACACAATCTCAGGAGTTGACAAGCACATTTCTGCTATGAACCTTGTGTCTTGAGATGTTGTTGGTAACAAGTTGGACTGACAAACGTGCGCTGACAAGTTGGGCAATGCACTTGTTCTTATCCTTCGTCCAGACAGGGTTTAGAGGCTAAACATCCTGAGCATTTTGATCCGCAATGCTTATGTTGCTCTCGATTGTTATAGCCATAGTCACATTTCTCACAGTAATAACCGTATCCCAGGAATGCAGTGATACTGGTAATGGCAATGAAATGTTCGTCGTGATGATAGACGTGAATGTATTTTCCGTCTTTGAAATCTTTGCCTCGAAATAACAGAGGTCCGCGCACTTCTGGAGGGTGCACTTTTAATGTGTAACGTGGAGCCAAGACGTCTTGCAACTTTTGCATTTCAGAAATGCCACAGGGTGTATCTTTAGCTTGTCCCGCTTGCTGTAACAGGAGTTCTGCTTCTCTTTGTTGTTTGGCTCGGTCCGATTGTTGATAGTTTTCCAGGCTCTTTTCCATTCTACCGTGTTGTTCTTGTCGGCATACGTTCGTCCTACCACGATGGCACGGGCTAAACACATCTTGTCTTGAGGGTTGTTAATTTGGGCGAGGCTACGCTTGAGGCTGCGCAGGTTGTCTACCAACATCAACTTTTTTTTGCCTGTCCCTTGGGGAAGAGACACGTGAGTCATGTACAGTGTCGCTTTTCCGTCAATGATGTGAAACTTGTCATTGGATTGTTGTACGTGTTGAATCTTGTCCATGACTTTGGAAGGTGTCAGTTCTGTTGGACTGCTAAACTCGATCCAAACGGGAGACTTCAAATTGTCGTGATGAATGGAATGTCTAAAGCGATCGTCTTCTTTGGCTTGACATTGCCGTTTTAGTGTGGTTAACAAAGAATCCCACACATCGGTGATGAACCCTTCTGCTTTCTCCAGTGGTACGTCGGACTTGAAATCTTTAAACTTCACCGAGTACGTGTAGGCCGTAGTTTTAAATTTTCTGGAGGAGCGTTGGTCGGTTTCTCAAATATGGTAGTATTTTTTAGGGTTTACTGATGGTAATGGACTTTGGTTTGGTGTAGACTCTCTGGGCTTAGATTCTGGTTCACTCATCTCATCTTCAAAATAGCTGGCATGAATTTGTGCCAAGACTTCAGTTACTGTGGGAGGCGATAAATTACGTTTGTGCCTCTTACTTTCTTCTCCTTTCTTTACGAAATGATGCGATCGTTTCATCTTGATTGCAAAAAGTCAAATGACTATATTTGAAACGCCATAGACCCCTATATATCTATGTCAGACCAGTGCATATATAAAGGGCTAGTGACTACCCTCTCAGTATTCATTTCACTCTCAAATCGATCAGTACAATGGAAGAACCCACACAGATCGAACTTCTGATTAGAGCTTTGCGAGGTGTGATAAGAAAGTTTTCTTCAGACAAGCCGACGGACTACTCTTCCTCCTTTCGAGATAAAAGTCATTATACTTGCTATATCTGTCAGAACAAAGGGCATTGGGCTACAGAATGTCCAGATTGTTATAAGAGCAAGACCAGTGCCAGAAGAGACAAAAGTCAAGATACCTGTTATCATTGTAAAGAGAAAGGACATTGGTCTTCAGAGTGCCCTAAGAAACAACATGAGCAGGAGGAAGAAGAAGAGGTGTCCTCGGTAAAGGACGAACCCCGTCACGTTCAGAAAAAGGAGACAGAAAAGAAAAGAAGACGAGAAAAATGTGAGGAAGAAGAAGAGGAAGAAGAGGAAAAAAGTGTAAAAGTGAAAGAATTGAAAAAACAGAGACAGTGAAACAAAAAAAGAAACAGAAGAAGTCTATGAACTTGTTTAAAAAGTGTTGTGTTGTGTTATGTTGTGATATTGAATTGTAAAAATTTGTGCTAGAATAAATCAGAATGAAAAAACGTAAGTGTCTCTTGGTTTTGATTGTTTAGAATAATAACGACCTACACTCATACACTCACAACACGTACGCCATAGGGTTAAACAAGGGATTTTGAGTTTTAATTGATTTTGGCAAAATGAATTAGTATCTCTTTTCGAAAGAAGTGAGTGGACCTGAAAAGGACCTTTGGGTGTTTGTTTTTTCTTAGAACAAACTCAGGAACGAGAAGCAATCCGCTTTAACTGCCTTAAGCCTTTGCCACGACCAAGGCCTACTTGTGGACTTGCTCCTGTCAATGATTTAGTAGAAATCACTAGGGATGGTATCTCTGGCGTAGTCACAGCGTTAGGCTGTTTGGCTCGGGAAGGTCTTTTTCTCTTGGGTCGTAATAAAGAAGTCTGATACATTTGTTTCAGACTTCTTAACTCGGCCAAAATGTCCAAGAGTATCGTGACCGTTTGACTTTCGCTGTTCTCCTTCTCTCCTAGCCTTTGTTTCTTCTCTACTGCTTCTTCTTCCTGTCGTTTCCTTCTTGCCTCTTCTTCTTCTCGCTGTTGCTGTTCAAGGAGAAATGCTTGTTCTGCCTCTTTCTGCTGCTGCAAAAATTTCTCCAATTCTTCTTTCTGTCTTTGTTTACAATCGTCGACGTGTGGTAAAGAAGGAGAAAGTGGCGAAGGTACTGGTACCGGAACAAATTCTTGCGAAGAAGAGAAAAAATCTACTAAATCCCAGTTGAAATCAACCTCTTCGGGAAGTAACGTTGTGTTCACTTTGGTAGCCGCTGCTATGGCATCGCTTTTCGTCTCCACAGCCGGTACACTCCAATTCATCGTCTTCTTAGGTTCCGTCATGTTTCACAAAACAATGTCGCATCGATTCACTGCGCACAGACGCTAGTGCATCTATATAGGAAATGTGACGTCACAGGTAGCTCTCTTCGGATTGGAAGACAGGCTCCGCGAAGTGACTAAATTTTGTAACGCGTGTTGGGATTGGTGGGCAATTTCAATCCGTTTCGATCCGGTCTTCCACTATGAATACAAGCGGTTCACTTCATTCCCTTCACCTGTTCTCGTCACAGAGATGTGGACCAACATTGAATCGTCTACCCTCCTATCGTCGATGCTGTTCAACCCGGACTATCCCATGTATGTCAGATCATCATGGGCCATTACCCAGATCACTGATGCAGCCCTTTGGAAACGAAGGATCTATGTGGAGAGACAAGGCTGTCTGAAGAGAGTTCTGATTTATGGACCAGAGATTAGACGAAGTTTGAGGAAGAGAAGAAGGCCTATGCAATGCCTTCTATGTTAACGGAATTGTGTTAACATAACAAACAACGGCCCTTTTCAGGGCCACTCCATATACCTCGAAAAGATATTTATTCTTTCTTGCCTAAAAAAAAAATTTATTCGATTTTGTAATCTGTGTAGATATTTATTCTCTCTTCCCTAAAAAAAAAAATTGTTTAGTCGATTGTATAATTTGTGTAGGATAGATTGATGTTTATCAATCTATGAGGAAAAAGCGAATATATAAAACCCTTACTCTCCTTCAACACGAACGCTCTTGATTCGTGTTTGTCTATAGCCATCCAACAGGTAGCCTGACGTCACGGTACTACTCCTTTGCTACATTGTTGCCAGTGTTCAGTACCGTGACGTCACCTTACCTGTACCATTCCTCTTGTTGCTA
>JAECUM010091070.1:0-25541 GCA_016617855.1 Megalonaias nervosa
TATGTAAACCTAATTATCCTAATTATACTACCAACGTCTCATTAATCCAGAAGCTATTGGAAAGTATTCTGAATGAAAGTTCTAAAGTGTTTATTTGCTACGATGATAACATCACTGAATTTAGCAGTTATTAATCCAAATGTTTTTATTTCAATGTAATCCTGTGAATGTAACATATCACATAAGTCCTTGAACGTTTCGCATAATCTGAGAGAATTAGTTATATATTCAAATCCTTGAAATAAATTCACGGAATCTTCAAAGTACTAACTGTTTAAATTAAAGATTATCTACTCTGCTATATCCAACGAAAATATAAATAAATCACAAGCTCCTTTCTGACTTTTACAAAGCTGTAGTACTTTTTCTCCCCCAAATACTAAGCAAAGACAACTCAGAAATAAAACGGGTCACTGTATACATCTTTTCAAATATTTAATATACATGTGTGTATAGCAATGAAGAGACAAAGTGCATTTCATGCCTGTGATGCAAAAGGTTAAGAGAAATGGAGTTAAACGTTGTAGATTTACATATTCAGTAGATGTTCAAAGTATTTCATTGTAACCAACTTTGTCAATGATGTGCCATGCTCTTTGAAAATGAATGCTTCTATGAAGTTTTATAACTGCATACAACAGTTTAAGTAAACAAAAAACTGAGATCAATGATATTTTTAATTAATGGAACATAATAGGTCAATGTGACCTATTTTTACCAATGATGAATGAAAACGTATATAATGATCAGTGCCATGATTTTTTTTTACAGATAAACATGCACGAATGTTACAAAATATGTTGCTTTGACCAACTCTTGCTAATAATTGGTACAGTTAATAAATATAAAGAAAATAGTTTTATATATCAACATACAACAGTATCCAAGATCTCAGAAAGCGAGCTTAATGTAAAAAAAAAATATAATTAACTGAATCTGAAATGTAGGTCACGGTCCTACCTTTTTTGTAGATGGGTAAAACAAACTCTTAAAATGAATAATCTCATCAAATTTTATGACTGTATAATCAAAATTATGAGGAAATATTAACTAAAGTCACAGAGATATATGTAGTCATAGGAGCATAAGACCAGGTCTTTGTGACTAACTTTGTCAGTCTGATTACTGTACAACAAGAGTTGTTTCTGTGTGTCCCGGCTGCCAAACAAGAGGTTGCAAGTTTCATCCCAAATTTTGTATTACTCTTTTTTTTTATTTTTATCTTCAAACTTTCTTTTAAGCATCCTAATTACGTATTTAAAACAAATCCTATCCCAAGACAGGCAATTAACCTAGTTTTGAGAATAAATATGGCCAGTCATACTGAACAATAACTGCCTGTAAATGCCCATAGTGTTTCCTCAAACAATGCAGTTTAAAGACTGTACAACTTTCCAAACATTAAGAATAGGAGCAATGCAAAATAATCATACTAAATTCCATCTCCACCTTAAGCATAATCTTCATTTCAGCTAATGATACAAAAATTCAGTGTACAGTTGCTTAGTTATAATTTCTATAAAACCTTTTAAATGTACACAACACTATATTTAATATGTTAAAATAGTTAACAAAATTTAAGAATCATACATAAAGTCTCAATTCACATAAGACTAATAAAATGGTTACCAAGTGCAATGAATCTGTTCAACTGATTTCAAATATTTTGTATGAAGAAATGAAAAATATAATGTTCCTGGTCACATTATAAAACAGCAGTGTTTTTCCCTGCACACAAGAATTATGACATGTTTGACTATGCTTCAATGAAGGATCATAGTCAGTTATCTTTCGAAGAGGTGGAGCCACAGAAAAACCTCGTCCCGATATTTGGTTACACTTGGACTTGATCATTCCCCAGAACAATCTATTATTGTGCAGTCTAGATATATTATTTTAATTCACTCATTATAAGACAATTAAAAATGCAAAACAAGTTTGAGAACAGTTTTGTATTTAAACCTTAATAAAAAGTTTTTAAAACATTGCATTTATTTTGGTGAACAACTGTGAAATACATGGTCATGGAGAGATAGATAAGATGTGGTATAAATTTACAATAGATATGCCTCTTAACAGAGCCAGGCCTCATGTAAATAAATCATTAATACATTGGTGAACAGATTTGTGTGTGTATGTGTGTGGCAATCAGAAACAATTCCATTTAAAATATTACATCATATATTCTACTGCAACACAATCCAATTTCATGTTCTAAATCTTATTGCAAACTGTCCTTGAAAACCTAAAACACACCAATACATTTTTTTAGACCATGTTAATATCTTTCATTTTGTCCCTCTCAAGTACTATTTTCGGTATAGGTTGTCTATATAAAATAAAAATAGAATATTTCACTTCTATCAAATCTGACAGATATCATTGTACACACACACACACACACACACACACACACACACACACACACACACACACACACACACACACACACATACACACACACACACACACACCAAAACATCTCTCTCTCTCTCTCAGCCATGTATGGGCTGAATATTAAATTAAACCCATTTTAAATAAGAAGCAAAGACATCATAATCAAAATATTAATGTTCTAAGTTATTTTCTGGAGGAGAGCAGCATTAACACAGTAACATATGACTTATAAAAATACTTGAAAATCTTATCATCATAGGCCTAAAACCTGAGAATAAAAAGAACAATTATAGTTTAATATAATGCAGATATGATATTACTTTAATAATATATAAAATATATGCTTAACGAACAAAATATTCAATTCAACAAGAATCTTGTATAATTAGAAACTAACAGATAAAATCGTTTATTAGGAAGTCTAAATTTTTTACTAAATTACCCCACCAAGTAACCATCTTGAATTATTCAGAACAAACATCTTAATGTTCCATGAATTTTATAATTTGAGGAATATGAATCTGCTGAACAGTAATTTCGGAAAAGAATCACAAAGTTAATTTGACGAGTATTTCATTTTAGGCAGAAACAAGAAAATGTGATTTTCTATTTGTGACAACAATATCACTAATACCTAGTTTGCTTAACCTATTGATTAACTCCTTTTTTTCACATAGATAACTTAGCTCCTCGTCTTTTAAATTCCTCTCACCGCCGATAACGTCCATGATCCATACAATTGACACATTTTGCAAAGCAAAATGAAGATGCTATCTTTTTGTATTGCTTGTTTGTTAGATAGGAAGCATACCAGATATAAATTTGGACTGCTTTGCTCCATGCTGCCACCTATCGGTTTAAAGGGAAGATAACTGCTACAATCCCTCATTATTTGATGCATATTTTCCTGAATCCATCTGGATCAAGATGATTTTGTATATCTTGTTACTGAAAAAAAACCCCATTAATTTCTCTTTCTAATTACATTCAGACTTTGCAATTAGATTCTAAAAAGCATGCACATACTGTGTCTAACTGTTAAATGAAGTAAAGCACATGCCTCAAAAGTAAGCATAAACGTAAGCACACAAAAGAATTCTAGGTTAGCACAAACTTGGGTGACACCATCATAATCAACTATGTGACAAAACTTTTGTGCAATACCAAATCACTAAAACTAGTAATACAAACGTCATGAAACTTGCTATATTTAACACTTAAGGAGAAGCAATCACCTTCCCGTTATTGTCATCTGTGGTGTTTTGGCGAGAGTGGTTGGGGTAAAGTCCACCCCCTTTTTCGTACATATCTGAGTATAATTTAGCTCAATCGGTGTAACAGCCAATTCTTTCCCCCATGCTGGACTATTTTGGTAATAAGCTTAATGTCCACATGTGAAATATCATACATGTAACCGGTTACTTAACATCCAAGGGGGGGGGGGTGCAGAATCAACTAGCTGATTCTTTCCCCCCACCCCCAACCAAATAGTTTCTTATTATTAATGGGTTCTTTGGTAATATGCTTAAGGCCTGTAAGTGAAATACCATACATATAATGGGTTACTTGACAAATTGGGGAAGGGTGTGGTGACAGAATGAGCTAACGGATTTTTCCCCACTACAACTAATTTGTTTCTTTTCATTAATGAACTCTTTCCTAATCTGCTCAAGACCCACATGTGAAATATAATGCATGTAATAGTCCACCTATCAAACTCTCACATAGGGTTTATTTCAAATGAGCATTACATTAATACAGATTACAATTTCAGACTAATAACCTTTCAAATATGACTTACATGGAATAAAATACAACTTTTATTTATTGTTCATGCTTCTTCTTAGTAACTTAACACTATATTAAAATGGCCATTTCCAAGGTTTTCTAAATAAATTCCAGACAGAGTGAAAGTGTCCAAGGAAAAGGATGCTGGTGCTTTAACCAGTCGAAGTGCTTAACTCCTTTGGAATTTGATCCACTAGCACTATAGACAAATGTCTGTTGATAACAAGTGATGCTACACCCATAATCTCTTCATCAGTTGCCCACAGAGTATTTAACTCCATATTACTGTCCTGTAAATACTTATTTACATTGTTGTTGAAGTTATTGCTAAGCTTTCTAGCAACCATTGTGGAGCACATATGCCTGACAATACTAATACAGCAAAAGTTGTAGCTCTCTTCACTTCCTGAAATTGCAAAGCTTATAGCTCTAACATGCAATTACCATCACATTGTACAATTTTCGATTCTGTTAGGGCTGATGATGTCTTATGTAAATTATACTTTGGTCACTTCATAAAGGTGAACTGCATTTTCCTGCAACTATTTTGTGCATTATTGTTCTGTAGGAGGATTGAAGATATTATGAATGTTTTTGTTTTCGTTGTGTTCCTGGGGCCAACTTAGAAGTCTTGTTGGCAATCTTTACAATTGTTGACTTGTTTGTCCTTTAAGAACTTTATTTGGATTACCATTACTCTATTACTTATTGTTGGAGGAGTTGAAGTCTTTTCAGTTGTTCTTTCAGTGTTTTCTTGGAGTTTGTCTCATCTGTGGTGGTGGTGACTTTTGTCATAGCTGGCCTCCTTGTATAAAGTTTCAAATGGCTACAATGATAAATGTTTGACAGCAGCTTGCCACTCTGTTCATTTTGCAGTCTTACCTTGCTCTTTGTAAGCATATCTTTTACTACGTACGGGCCCACCCATCGTGGTGCCAGTTTGCAGCCAAATCTCCTTATTTTATTGTCATTCTTCATAAGAATCAGAGATCCCTGTACATTTTAAATTTTTTCTGTTACACTCTGACATATAAACTCCCTGTGTTTGTTTATGTTTGCCAACACAGTATGAGAAAACTCAATGCAATCTCTGCTTTGGCTACATGCAGAAATGATACAAGTCTTCCTACCATAAATAATCTCAAAAGGTGTGACCTTGGTAGATGCTTGTACATTTGTCCTGAATGCAAACAGTATATTGGGCAACCAGACATCCCATTTTGTTGCTTTGTCATTGGTTACCTTGGATAGCATTTCCTTCAGGATCCTATTGTCATGTTCCCTCTGCCCATTGGTTTGTGGATGGTATTGCAGTAGCACCTATTTCATGTAACTGTGCTATGGGGAATTAGTCACAAGCAAGAGGGTTTTCTTTTCAACATTTAATGGAACTCCGATACTTCTAGTTTTTCATGCTGACCCCCTGCACTATGTTTGACCTGGCTTATAAACAATCCTAGCAGACTTCATAGAGAGCATTCCCTGAAGACCTTTTGTAGAACTAAACTTTGGTCTGACTGTGTTAGGTGCAGACCCTTTATCTAACTCTAATCTACATATCAAAATGCATAAAATCTAAATTATGTAATCCAAAATAAAGTCATATATCTACTCTCCATACACACTCTTTTCCCACTGATACTGTATGTTAGAATTTCCAAAAATATTATATTAAGTAGGAAATTACTTGCAAACGTTATCCTTATGAGCAAATTAATTCAAAATGAAACTATAAGATAACCTAACTCTATTTTAAGCACTTTATACCTACTAAAAGAGATTCAAATTTCCCTACAACTGGTGACTAATTTTAATGTTTTAAGTATTAAGGCAAACTTGCTATAATTGATTTTAATTAGCTTTACAAATACATAATCCAACTGCTATACTGACTTCTTTGTTTTGATTTCTCAGCTAGCACTGTAACCTGACATCATTGCATTTCAGCAGCTGCTGATAATATGGTATTCACCCAGAATCTCAGCCTCTAAATTTAACACTGACTAAAGAGCTACTCCTCTATCATATACATACTATTATTAAATTTATGGAGAGAATATAGAAAATTTATACACACATATATCTTCTCTTCTAAAACTTATAAAAATACCATAGCACCTGAAATAACTAAATTTAGCCCTATAATAGTATGCAGAGGAAATTCTGTGGTCTATATTAAACTCATGTTAGGTTATCTATTAGGTTGTTTGTGAACTATTTTCCCTGATCGATAGGTCCAAGGCGACATATGATGTTAAGTAGAAATTTTGTTACTTCATCAGCACTTTTGTTGGGGAGACCTTCAGCCTCAGACCACTTGGAAAAATTATCTGTGGCTGCAACATTATATTTGTTCTCACTGTCTGTCATTGGAAGAGGACAGATACTATCGATTCCAACTAAACTCCACACTTTTGATGGCACTGGTAAAGAATTCAGAGGAGGTGCTGCTTGTATTGGCCCTAGAGTCACTCTATTGCATTTTTCGCAGTCACTTATATAAATTATTTTATGTTGTTTCATCCCCATCCAGTAATATCCTTCGTGGCATTTCTCCTATGTTTTGTCATGGCCTAGATGTCCACCAGTGTATTTACCTGTTACAATAAAAATATAAGAATTCAATTTTACCTCAAAAGTACAAGAAAAGAATGTACTTTGTGTACGAGAGAGAAAGAGGGGAGTATATGTGAGAGCACTATTGAGGCCGATGATGAACACGGAGGAGCAAAGAGAGTAAGAGGAAGAGCTCGAGAGAGAGAAGAGAGAAAGGAATAGAGATAGAAAAAGACAGGAAGAGAGAGATAGAGGGAGAGAGAACAGAGGAAGAGGAGTATACGTGAGAGTTCTAGAGACAGATGGTGAAAATGGAGAGAGAGAAAGAGAGAGGAAAAGTCAGAGCGTAAGAGAGAGAAAAAAATGAGAGGAAGACAGAAGAAAGAGATGGGGAAGAAAGAGAGAGAGAAACAGACAGAAGAAAAGTGAGGGGGGAGATAGAAGAAGACAGCGAGGAAGAGAGAGAGAGTAGAGGAAGAGAAAGAAAGAAGACCGACAGAGGACGAGGTTGAGGGAGGAAGACAGGACAAGAGAGAGGAAGAAAGGGAAGGGAGTAAGAGGACAAGAAAGAAGACAAAGAGGAGGACTTAAGGAAGAGAGAGAGGACAAAACTAAGATAGAGTGCAAAAAAATGAGATGAAAGAGAGGAAGACAGAACAAATGAGGAGAGAAAGGAAGATAAAGAGAGGCAGAAAAAGACAAAGATTGAGAAGAAAAGGAATATGGAGAGGGAAAGGAAGGGTGACAGGGAGGAAGTGTGAGAAAGATAGAGGGGACAAGAGAGAGAGAGAGAGAGAGAGAGAGAGAGAGAGAGAGAGAGAGAGAGAGAGAGAGAGAGAGAGAGAGAGAGAGAGAGAGAGAGAGAGAGAGAGAGAGAGGGAGAGAGAGAGAAAGAGAGAGGAAGACAGTTATTAAGATAGAGAAAAACAAGAGGAAGACAGAAAGCAGAGACATTAATGATGGATAATTGATTTTGATAGAGTATGGATGTATCAATATATTAATTAGCTTAGCAAGTAGTGTTAAATTGTTTTTCTTTACATTATGGCCAATAGACCCAGGCTCTGTACATGTTATCTGAGTATCTTAGAATTTTGCATTAATATTATATCATGATTGCTAATTTTTTAAAGTACTACTTACCAAAATGAAAGCTTGCTAGGACTGCTGATACGTCATTTCTTCTATGAACACGACAGTTATTTTTGTAAAGTACACCACTGCTTCCATTAAAGCCTTTAACCTCAATTCACTCTTTCTCTTATTGCGAGCTTTGATAGCTGCCAGATTTGCTGGGTAGGTACCATCATTAACATCCGATACTATTTCAATGTATAACTTGTCATCCATGATTCAACTTTATGCCAAGAACTGATGCCACAAAATGCTCTTATAAATGGGATTATAGACTCATTTCCTGTAGGGAACACCTGGAATTACCTGCGATAATTACTATGTACACAACATATGACATTTCTGGTGGGTTTTGCAACAAACAAGTTTCGTGGCTTTATTTGTTTTCAAATGACACCACACTTCCCTGATCCACTGAACCCCCCAAAATATCAGAACAATAACATTCACCTGTAATCATCACACCTGTGACACTTTCCTATAATATACATACAGCAAAAGAACACCTAGAACACTTGAGAAACACTGGTTGCAAACTTCCTATTGCTTTTTTTTAAATTAGCAATTTCAATAAAATACAAATTTATTTTATACATGCTAATAAAAACTGACAAATTGGGACAATCATATTTCTTCCATGTGAGAGCTTAAAATAGTTATATTTCCTCATCTTATATTCTAATTATATATAAAATCCAAACAAAATAAGAAAAACACATAAACCCCCTCAATGAAGGAAGGACATTAATATATTTTTGTTAATATGGCAGGTTGTAACATACAGGCAGCTTACAAGAGGGGCTCAATCTTGATTTAAAGGAAGCCTAGTCATTGTACTATCAGTTTTCTTCTTTTTTTTTAAAGCTCTACATGAATCCTAAACAAATCTTGTGTGAAAAGTACCTGAAGCTCTCATTAATGGCTACAAACACAGTTCACACTGAAATAGACAATTCTATATCTGCATGCCACAATGTTGTCTAGTGAGTTCAAGCTGTTATAAACAGTTAAAAACAAAACTTGTGTGCATGCACCGTTAATCAGCACTGACATGCGTAAACTTTGGGCACAGAATAATGCCAGTTACAAAATCATGCAAAAACAAATGAGTTAGAATTAATTTCATGGCCATAAACTATTATGATCACAACTTTGCAAAGGGTCTGACCCTCCTCCCCCTGGCAACAATATGTAAAACCTGTTTATGAGAAACTCAGCATCCTTAATTTTATTTCTACCTTAATTAAAGAACCAACATGGCAATTTGCAGCCAGTGCAGTCTAGCTGCATTTTCTTTTATAAATTCATAATTATAAAAAAGTATACAGGTACTAGGTTTTATGCAAAGAAAAATGGCACTACATTATACCAGTATTGTACATCTTTTTTACCTCCTTCCCCGAACACAGCACTGATTGGTGTTATGACTCTATGGCCTTAAACTAAGTATCAGAAAATACTGAAAACCAACAAGTTTTTCATAAAATTCAACAAATAATGTATTTCCCTGAATACAAAGTGAAAGTTTAACAGGAACTTACACTACTGTGAATTGCATCCTAAATAGTCCCAAAAAGTTGTAACTTAAGTCTATGGGTATCAAGTATTCCAAATGAATTCCAGTAGTATTCCAAAAGAAATTTGATAATGAATGCGCTGATGTCCCAGAAGTCTGGAATAGTGTGGATGTGCTGACTGTCTTAATGTAACACAACAATATAATCCCAAATGTCCTTAAATAAATTCACAATAACTCCAAGATGGTAATATAGTCCTAAAGTCAAAGAGCACTTTGTAATTGCAATCAATAATTGAAATAAATAAATTAAATCCTCACAAAATATAACTGAACACAACGGACTCCACTAGACTGATGTTAAGATATGGAATGAATCATTTGGAAGCAAACAATATATATATGTATATATATATATAAAGCCAAGTCACAATAGCACAACCAGGATGAGGGTCAAAAGTTCATTTTCCCATCATATTCATAAACAAGGTTACTTCCAGAAAATTCTTAATTTTTAAAACAAGCAGACCCTGAACTCAGCATCTATAAACATGTTTAGCTCTAAGTTATAATTATCGTAATATACAAACTAAAATCACAAACAAGACTTAGTGATGTAATTTGTTGTTTACAATAGCAAAAACACAACAAACATATTTGGTCAAATTTGAAAACTGTCAGTAGTTACAGATTCATCCAATATCTGCCATGACATTTTATTTGCTGCCAGAAACCTCATTTTCCTGCACCAGACATCATGCTAGGCCTTTATTCCAACATCTTGCATAGGCAAGATATTTTGCATGCCTTGGTTTCAATTACATATGATCCTGAAATTATGCAAAGTATGTTTCATATGGCAATGTGACAGATGTCCCATGCTATATCTTGTAAAAGTTTCATGGAAACATCTCTAAATATGGCTAAAATTATAGGACACTTTATTTTTGCATTAGAAATGCAAAACCATTCTTAACTCCTTAAAGGGCAACATCTTGCTTCTGTCAAACAATAAAGCATTGTGGGTAGGAATAATCCACTTGATCATGTTCTGAGATACATGGTCTAAGTTTTGTTTTGCTATCAGCCACATGAGTACCATAAATGGTACACCAAACACCAATTCCCACAATTATCAGCGTCATTCAGTGCATTCCCCAAGAATCAGTAGCAGTCCTGATACCTCCATTATAGTGGGTGGCACCCCAAAAGTCTTTACCTACTACAGTGTATATTATCAAATACATCATCTTTCTCAACTCAAATGCAACCAACTGACAATTTTTGGTCACGGAAATAAATATCAAAACATTTTTTTGTTTATAGCATTGAATGCAAGCCAACAAAAAATTCTGACCACAGTATGGGATGCAGATCTCAAGTGCAAATGTGTCAAGACTTGTAATATATATTCTTTACGTCAAAGTGACCGTGTACTTTGAACTCTAAAGCCACAAAATCAATAGATGTATTCCTTGTCTAAAATGTGAGTCATCCACAAAATTTGGTCAAATTAGGGAACAGAACTTAAAGTATCTTTGCCCCCAAAATGAACAGGTGTCTTTAGTCTCAAATGCATGACATCCACAATATCTGGTTTATAGTAGGTAACGAAGAACAGAAGATATTGTCAGCAAACTATATTTCCTTAAATAGTCAGTGACCCTGGATGGGATGCTCTGCTACATGGGATGGGGCACGATTGATTTTTAATTAGGACCCGCTGGAATAATGGTTAGAGATATAGAAGAGGCGATATTAACATGGGGTTAAGTGGCGGGAAACTACAATGTAGAGGCAAACCTGAGACAATTTTGTGCCATTTGGATTATGTGCGTATGATTTGGAATTTTAATGTAGCTTTAACAATTTTACAGACATATCACTACAATTCTGCAGCACTGAAGTTTACAGTGATGTCCAGCACTGGGGTATCATGCCGCAGATATGTAGCATGATGTCCCACCCAGTCACATTATATTAGGCTGACCAGTCCTTACACTCATATTGCTAAGTGCCTAGCAAGGCAACTGTTAGAACCATTTTTATAAGTCTTTGGTATGACTCTGCTGGTGTTCAATCCCTCAGACTCCCGCATCCGAGGCATATACTCTAACTACTAGGCCACCTGAGCAGTCTGGTGCCATTTGGAAATAAGTGTCTATAATTAATTTTTTCTGAATAGACCAGAGAGAATTATTCTAACTTTGCTGGAGTGGTTAAAATTTTCGCAGTTAGATATAGTTAATCCTGACTGGCTAGGTTAAATGAGGGAGTGTGCTTCCATGACAAAATTCAATGTTTTAAGTAGTTTTCATCAAACTTTTTGGCAGTCCAAGTTTTTCTGAGGAAGGGGAAGCCCCAACTCCAAGAAAAACAGCAAGTATCTTTTCTCATTAAAACATTGTCCAAGGGATGGGTGTCTGGAAGTGAGGGACACAAAGACATTCAGTCATAGAAAAAAGAGAGTGTCTTGGAAAGCATAAGGGGAAAAGAGCTCTATATCTAAACCACACAGTGGGGAAAGAGAACAGACAACCAGGTTATGGTTGAACGACAACCAGGTTTTGGTCAAACGAGGCTGGAGAGAGAGAAAAGAGGAAAAGGAATAGAGCGACTCCTTACGCCAGCATGCTGAGTAACGAGTTTTATTGTTCACTCGACTCTATGATTAAATTTGTTTCATCGGTATAATAAAATGGATAACTGCATTTCTTAAAATTTTGAAATTCTCTTTCTAAGAGAAAGTGTATCATTCAAATGTCATGTTCAGTTTCATTTTATTTATTTAACTGATTAAACTGTTATATTTTACATACGTGGGCTCGTGTTGCTCTGTTCGATATCTCTGCTTATATCTGTCATTCAATTCATTAATTTCATATGTTACATTGTTATTTACTCAATCCAGGCAAAAACACCATAGCCGATCATCTCCTAGATAACAATAACCAACGGAAGCACCATGTAACAAGTGGGGCATCCTCTCTCAATCAATCAGTGTCTTTTGCATCTCGTATGTGAGCCATCTACATGGTTTGGTCAAGGCAGTGAGTACACATGTAAATAACCATCTTCAGTCTTTCAGTCCTAGTCACCCTGACTTCTTATACCTAACATTAATCAGATTCTTCCCAAGGCAAGCTGATCAAATAGTTTGGTAACCACGGATTGTAGGGAGCCTAAATTATTCTGAAGAAAATAAAGAACAATTAGATTGACATCTGGAGACAGGTGCACATGTAATATTATTACATGGTTGTTGTACAAAAACTATAAAAAAACATTAAGGTTGCCATGCATTGCTAGAAGGTACACCCTACTTGTATCTAGTCCAGGGGTCTCAAACACGTGGCCCATGGAATTATTTCCTGCGGCCCGCAATGACATATGGAATTTGTAAAATGATTAATAATGCAAAATTTATTTTTACAGCCAGCCAGTTTGATACAAATTGGATTGTTGCATCATTTACATCTTGTTTCCAAAATTTCAACTGGCTACCATTTTTTATATGAACCGCGTTTGACATGTCAAAACTTATTAGTCTTTGAATTTCAATAAATATCGAAACTCATTAGTCTTTGAATTTAAATATTGAAACTATCCAAGTTATGTTGTTTCCAAATGCAGGCATAATATAAACAGCTCACTGGTTGAGGTTTTCATGGTCACTTCTGTGATTCTAACAAATGAAATGATGATTCCTATTAATGCAGCAATATACTGATTAAAAGCTATCAACACTTAATTATCATGTTAAAAATTCCAATTGCAACTAGTATGTCATTGGAAATTTTTCAATATAAATCAAGGAACAATCCCTCACTTTTTATTTGCATCTTCAAAACAGGTGGAAGATCCAAACTGCACCTTTTCCTATTTGGGTATACAAAAGAAAATTTCATACTGCAGCACCCATTTCGGTTAAGTTTTTTGATCAAAGTATTTCTTGCTCTTACTGGGAGTATACTATGCAAAAAGAAAAGCAACTCCTGAGTAACATCTAATTTTCGTGCACAAAATTCCTTGTCACATTCCAGAAAATAGCAACAATAATCTCTCAACTATAACAGCAAATACTTCTGTTACTACAACAAAAATAATAGTCCCTAGAATGGACTAAAGCTTTACTGTGTGAGAAGAATTTCCAGGGATTTATTACAATACCATGTTTCCGATTAGGACTAAGTCCACTGTTATGTATATTTATATTAATTTTTTTAATGATTATACAATGTTGTGGGTCATTTTGTAAAGAACATATTAAATAGTAATTTTGTCCGTTAATGTGGACCTGTACTGTAATTTTGTTTGTAAACAAGTATTTTTGGATGTGAATTCAGGACATTGGTATTCTCCTCAGAAAAACATGGTCTACCTGCCCTTCTCCTGTAGGCTTGCTAAAATTTATGTAAACAGACCTGACTTTTTTTTTTAAGAATTTGATAGAAATTCTCCTAAGATGACAATTTCCAGAAAATGGTTTATTGCAACATAGGTCAAATGAGAAGGTATGTACATGTAATGTTGTTTAAATCAGAATTACTATTCCTATCTTAACATCTGTAGTGGAATTGGTCTTTTAGTAGTGTTCAATTATTATTTGAGAAGATTTATTTATTTCAATTACCAGCATTTATTGGAATTACAAAGAGCTCACTGACGTTAGGATAAAATCACTCTTTGAGGATTATTGTGAATTTATTCAAGCACATATTCTAGATTGCATCAATTTGAAACAGCAAGACCATTTGCAAATTCGCAAATTAAAGACCATTCGTACATCAGTACATGCAAGATTGGAATTTACTTGGAACACCACTGGAATTCATTTGGAACATTATACTTTTTGAAATGTGATAGAATTTTAGGACTATTTGGCATTTCATTCACAATACTGTTAAGCTCCTTTTATTCTAAGGAAATAAATTATTTGTGAATTTTACAAAACTTGAGGTTTTTTCTCTTTTATTTTGCTTAGTTTAAGACCATAGAGTTGTAAGAAGACAACATAAAAAAGCCTTTTAGTGAAATCTTAATGACAATATGACCATCCATGTTGTGGGGAAGGGGGTTAGTGACAGCAATATTTTCAAGACAGCCATTTTAACATCAACATTGGATCTACCAATGACAACATTTTCACTTAAAAACAGCTAGGTATCATAAGAAGTCTATTGGTGAAAACCCTATGTTGATATACCCATCCATTTAGGAGGAGCAGATATAATGACACTTTCAATATGGCCAGCATGGTGGTCGTACTGAGGGTCAGTTTGCATTGTTTTCATTTGGAAACAACTAGACATCAGAAGAACTCTTCTGACAAATACACGTCAAAATAACTTTCCACAGAAGAGCAGAACAAGAATTTCCAAATGATCATTTGGGTGCTCAGTTTAGCATCATTGTCATTTACGACCAAACAGATATCATAAGCTGTCTTTCAGTTAAAACACCATGCTGATATGACCATTAAAATGGTCACTGTGGTGGTCTGAGTGGCACCATTTTCATTAGACACCTTAAGTTTTTAGTAAAATCCCCATGTTAATATGAAATCCATTTAGCAGGAGTAGTGATGACAAAATTCTCAGAATGGTCACTATACTACTCATATTGGATTTTTTACCAGCACCATTGTCATAAAACTATTCGCTATGGAGGAGTAATGATAAAAAGCTTTTAAGATCGAGGCTATGACAACTATAATGGAACTCAGATCAGAACCATTTTCATTTAGGACCAACTAAGCATCATGCGAAGTCTTTTAGTTAAGACTTTATATCACCATCCATTGAGGAGAGTAATGACAAGATTTTCAACTAGACGTTACATGTATGTTAAGACTTTTGGTGAAAACTCTCGTTACATCTATGTTAAGACTTCTGGTGAAAACTCTATTTCAGTGTGATTCTACATTCAAGAGAAGGAATGATAACAAGATTTTCATATTGGACGTCTGAGCTGCAGCATCTTCATTTCGGACCAACTAGACCATGGGATGAATGAGTGTAAAAAAGGTTCACTGCCAGCCTCAAATTAGTTTAGGAGATGTGATAAGAAATTAGCAGTAACATACAGATGGATGGATAACAAACGATACATGATAAACAATCATATAACCTCTTCTGTTCTATGACAAGTAGACTAGCTAATAACAAGTTTTAACAGTGCCTAAAGTAGTGTAACCCAATGCCAACCCACCCTCTCATATCACCCATTTGCAACTAAGTAGATCTAAACCAAAATTTGGCAGTATAACAATTTTTTCCATGTCATCCACTGATTTTCACCCAAGTATATGACATCTCTCATTCACTACTGAAAACTGTCTTTTCTTTCTTATAATCTTTCTTTAGGTAATTTACACTATCTGGTTTGGATTCACCAATGTTTAATCATCAATGACAGATGTAGATGGGGCTAGCTGTTTAAGTTTATGCTTGTTCTGAAGGTGCAGAGTTAATTTTTCAGAATGATCACTTGCTTAATTTGCAAATATGTCACACATTATGAGTAGCAGCAGGCAGGGTGAACCCTACAAATTGGTTTCGAGCAAATTTGTCTAAAACATAAATGTTCCTACAGAGGCTGAAAAATAAGGTCAATAACGCTAAACCGAACCTCCTAACTTTTATTATTACCGTATAGTTTGAAAAACGAATAATAAATCGTTTGGGTTAGCTCATTTTTGTTATTTTATATTTGATTTTTTGTTTTTTATGTTATAAGGCGTTTAGTTTACTCGGCGGTCACTTAATTTTTGTCGGCCACCTTGCCTGCTGCTGTAATTAACCAAAGATTTTATCTAGACCTATACGATATCTGGATCTTGGATCATGTAGATTTATTGTAATAAATCCAAACGGAACAGCTTGTGCTTGAGCAAAAAAGTTTCTGAACTTCATTATGTCCATATCCCCTGAACACCAAGTATAATAAATATTCTGTAAAGTATAATTATCTACTCCATTAAACATAACCAAAATATTGCAGTTGTCTCTGATCACTTTAGGTATTTGTGTATATCGCTGAGTGACGTATATAATATCCGTGTTTTTATGTCTACCTCGAGAAAATATTCTAGCTGGATTTGTTTGTCTGTCTAACATAACATCATCGTACACCACTAAATTATCAATAAATCCATCTAGGTCATCTACAGATGGAGCCTCATCAATATCGGTAATAAAATCAACCACATCATTACCGTCTTCATTCTGCAATTTTGCATTTTCATTAAAATCTTTAAGTACTTCGTAACAGTGTTGATCATCTACAGATGGTGCTATTAAATACAATTTACTCCATTTTAACCACCGCATTATTAAATTTAATAATAGTTGTGTTTTACCCGATCCAGATGGACCTATTATAATCATCCTTATCGAATTTGGTAATGCTGGGTGATGTTTCACTGGCTCCTGTTTTCGTGTCGCCGAAAAGTCAATTATATCCATATAATAAATAATATGAGTCTATATTGTGTTCGATGTAGAGCATCTACACCCACTGCTGAATTAATTACAATAACAACAAAAAATAAACGACGTGCTCTGACGGGTAAATGTGTAAAATGTAGCACGAAGAAATACAAATTTATTTCATCAAAGACAGATGGAGATATAGCCGCTTTATTAGGAAAATTACCAGGAACTCCGTGGGCTAAATATCCGGGGGAAAAACATATTCCAGGATATAATTATTGCGGTCCTGGAACTCGACTTGATATCCGACTTGATAATCAAGATCAACCAAGACCAGGAGAGCATCCAGTAAATAAGATTGATAAAGCGTGTCATGTTCATGATGTTGCGTATAAAAGTAAAGATTTACAACAAAGGCATCTCGCAGATGTAAAATTGATTCATGCATTAAATTCTATACCTAATAAATCTGTCAGAGATAAATTAGCTAGTTTTCTAGTAAAATCTGCAATGAAAAGTAAAATAATGCTAGGGGCTGGTAATTAATTATATAAATATTATAATGGAATCCATTTATTATAGCCCAAGAGGATATTGGAGAGGTAGATCAGCTATTACTAAATTATCTGAAGCAGCAAAAGTTTCACGTTCTGTTGCTGCAGCGTGGTTAGCACGACAGGCAATATGGCAAATTTATCTACCACCACCTAAAAAAATTCAATATTCACATTTTGATGTCAGCGTTCCTAATGAGGTTCATCAAGCAGATATTTTATTTTTACCACACGATACCATTAAAATTGGTAAACGTCAATCACGCACATACAAATACGCATTAACTGTCGTTGATGTTGCAAGTAGATATAAAGAAGCTGAACCATTATCAACAAAGACAGCGTTTGAAGTTGCATCTGCGTTTGAACGAATTTATCAGCGAGGACCTTTGCGATGGCCACAGTTATTACAGGTTGATCCTGGCAAAGAATTTCTTGGGACAGTATTATCGTTAATGAAAAAACATAACGTTAAAATCAGACGAGGACACACTGAAATTCATCGTGATCAGGCAATGGTTGAACGATTTAATCGAACACTTGCCGAGCGGTTATTTGGATACCAATATGCAAAAGAAATATCTACTGACTTTAAGTCCGGTGAGCGATCTCGTGAATGGGTTGCAAGGTTACCAAATGTGATAGCTGCATTAAATAACGAAATTACTCGTTCAACTTCCATGAAACCTTCTAATGCGATCACAAAAAAATATATACCCCGTAGCAATGACAGACAACAACCTCAACCAGTATTAGGTAATGTAACTGTAAGATATTTATACGAACCTGGCGAACTTGAAGGTGGTAAAAAAAGAACAACCGATCCTATCTGGAGCGTGACTACACATACAATTTTTATCGTGGTAAGATCTACTGGTAGACCTCCAATCTACAGATTAGATTCTACAGCCCCTCAACGTGGATTTGTACGTGAACAATTACAGGTAATTCCTAAAGACACACAATTAACACCACATACAATTACATAACCAGAACCTCTACGTCGATTACATTCAAGACAGGTTAACATCACATTATCACGTATATGACCAAGATCACTATTAATTCTATCTACGGTAAATTGTCTCGGATTATTATTCGAATATTGCCATAACATATTACAGTTACAACTTGCACAATTATTATTCTGTTGTGCTTTTAGTTTTATAATAAATTCAACATCAATATCAAAGTCACGTTTATTTTTTTTTTGTCACACTGCTTATAACCAGATAGTTTTTTTCTTATTACGTCATTGCTAACAGTTTGATCATTATTTTCTGTAAAATTCATAATAACCCTGTGTAGTTGAGATATTCTTCTGACTCTAGAAACTGCGAGATAGACTAAATTCGACCATTCAATCCGATCATCTATAATCCAGATATTTGTATCAGAAATAGTTAACCCCTGTGATGAGTGAATAGTTATAGCATATCCTAATGTCCACGGTGATTTATTCATACTCAGCGCATTCTCAACGACATTAATATCAACTAAAACAATATCATTCAAGACAAGATTCTATATCCTTGGTGGAACCAAGGCACCAGGAATTTCAACATCAATATTCTGTCGTCGAGTATCTGAGGGGCGATAACACAAAGGTACAGGTAGATATGAAAACGTTTCTTTATGTAATATAAATAATTTATTCTGTAGTTCATCACGAACTATCTTTCTACTTGCAACTATTAAATCAGCGGGATTCCATAAATTTAGAAAATCATTCATATAAGTCTCTGGAATTACTCCTCGCATTATTTCACATTGTACTCTGTCTGGTTGTAGTCTGATTAATCTTTTAAACTCCTTCAGCGGTTCATCAATAGCTCTATGGTCGCCATTTATTTCTTCATAATAATCTACGTTATTCTTCAGCCATTCATGTGGAGACTGTCCAATAAAAGGTGGTGGTTGACCATGATCACCGCACATTATTATAGCAGTATTCTTCGTCAATAGCCATTCAAGAAATGTTTTTAATATTTCTAACGACACCGTGCATATCTCGTCCCATATAATATATTTAGGTATATATTTCTCACCCATTCGCTCAGGAGTCCATGCGTCTCCACACCATCTGAAGAAACTATGATAAGTACACGATTTTACTCCTCGCTCTTTTATTTCTCTGGCTAATTTATGTGTCGGTGTCAAAACAATTATATCCGAATTATTATTCATGAATAATTTAATCACGCGCGTTGTTTTACCTGACCCTCCACACCCATTAAGATAAACGGTTTTATGTCTAGATACAGGATCGTATACAGATGGTGCTGACGACTTTGATATTTTATTATTTTTGTGATATATTTCCTTAATTTCAATGTCGGCAGATTCAGAATAACTAAGTATATTTTCTTGTCTTATTCTCCGTGATCCCCATTCACCATTACCAAGTTGCGGTTTTAATAAATCCGTATATTTTTATTTATATAAAACGAATCCGTTGCGACTCTGACAGCATCACGAGGAAATCTATTTATCATAGACAATAGATTTATAGAAACATATGCCAACATAGATGATCTTAAATGAGTAAACTGCGGTGAGTCACCATCAAGATAACTTACAATTGTACCTAGTTTGGTTCCGTCTGACAAATAAGCATTACTCCGATTTATAAATGTGTTTTTTTCTGTTGTATCAGCTATTATAAAATCGAGTTCAGCATCGTCCATAATCAATCTTGTACAGTGTCTTTTATGATCATAGGCTTCCCCTTGAGTAAATTTACCAATTATCTTTCTACCAAGATCTTTTACAAGTTTTTCATCGTGCTCGTCTCTGCATTTACGTATATTATTAGTAATTTTAATAATATCATCTTCATTAAGATTAGGAAATTCTTTCCTGGCATCATCAATATTAAATCTATTTGGTTCTGGTAACCAAACTTGCTTTTGTGGACTATACGATATAATCGCCTCACTCACCTTCAATAATGTCAAAATTCCAACATCAAGCATATATCGCAATAGTACTATTGGAACCCAACATTTTTTTGAAAAATGTCTTCCAAACCAAGCATAAGTAATCAGATGGAGATTTTCTGCAAACTCGAATGATTCTACATGAGCAAATCCGGTTAAATCAAAATCTGGTAAATGTCCGTTTATTGCAACCCTGGTCATCTCGTGTGATGGATGTCCGAATCTCTTAAAGTATTCAGAACATTCTCCGTATCCAAGAAACCTTCCAGGATAACACGCTACCATATCAACAGATATAACGTCATTACACTTATATTTAGTATTCCATAACCCTCCGTGTCCATATTCTACACAGCTTTTCTTGACATCTTCAAGAAATTCCGATCGTGTTGGTTTCCATAAATTTTTTTCCTGAGCGAAATGAGCCGCTACAGATGGAACAGTAAAACAATTATTTAATAATTGTCTAACTTTGACATTGTCTGAAGTACATTTCAGTGCAAGATGTTCCATTTCTACATTAAGAGATTCTGTACGGTAAATATCACCATTAGGCCGTACAAACTGATCGTAATGATCATATTCTGAACTTTGAAATAACCAAACAGATACAGGGTCACTTTTACTGATATTTTTGATAAAATCAAATATATGTCCATCATAAAATTTAACCGCTCTGTCTAGTAGAAATATTGTTACTGCTGAGGTCCATGCGTGCGAATTATGATCAACGATTGTTATAGGAGTTCCATTTTTTATATACTTCGGTTTATATAAAATCTCTCCGGTTAACGTTTTTACTGTTATTGGGAATTTTAATTTCTTTTCTAGTTCAGCGACATCTTTGATAGACGCTCCGATATCTTTAACTGATTCTGCCCATGTATTTATTTTTTTACGCCTTAAATCTGTTAAACCATTACCACGTATCGCGTTTGTAAAATGTTCTGTAACTCGTTCAGCTACACAGTTTATTCTTGACTCTGACAGTTTCATAGGCTTTAGATCCCCGACGTCAGGTTTATTATTAAGCGGATATATTGCATATACAACTGCAGTAACTGGATATGCACGTTCATAATATATCTTATCAACACCGGTTAGTATTCCGGGTTTTGATTTATTATTTAAAAGAACAATATTATTTCCTGACTGCACACGGACTGGATCGCGCTTATCACGAATAATCCAAATATATTCTTCTTTATTTACAATAAATTTTATTAAAATAAAATAGTTTTGATCATCAAGGTGATTAATAATTACTTTTCCTCGTTTGTCATTCATCATATTAGTAACATTTCCGACTCTGAATGTTGACCATACATGAACAGCGCCACTATTACGAAATTCCTTTTTTGCTTCACGAATACGATCGGTTACATCCTCATTTGTTAAAGCTAGATCTTGCATCAAAGTACTAAATTTATATTCTGATTGTCTGTCAAGATCGAATCTGGCTTTTTTTGTTTCAATCATGGATAATTCGTTCATATAATTAAAACAAGTATTTAAATTAAAATATTTGTATATATAATGATTGAAACAAAAAAACAAATGTGCTTGGCTCAGAATTGGATATACTTCTACTTGTAATAAATCGTGTGTGAACAAATATTGCGGATATCATGCACAAAGTTTCAAAAATGGAAGTACAGGACCAATACCGTGTATTCAGTGTGGTGTTGGAGTGAGGGGAAAAACTCAATTGTGTCTAAAATGTGGCGGAACAAAATACAGAGAATTAAAACGATATTATGACAAACAAAATAATGCTTTGACGTCAGGTAAATCTCCTATACAAACCGTAGAAGATTATCTGGCCAGATTTCAAAACAATGATTTAGACAAATAATATTATAGATAAATGGAGCAAAACGAATTTGTGACGCATCCTATAATAAAAAATTATGAGGCGTCTCGAGATGGTGTAATCAGACACTGCAGATTAAAGAAACCGGTTGGTAGGCTTGATAAATTTGGTTATTTTAGATTTAATACCGGTAGAAATAAACATTATTTATCAAGTAGATTTATCTACGAATGTCATTTTGGAATCGTTAAAAATGGACTTGTAGTTGATCATATTGATGGAAATCCCAAAAATAATCGGTTATCTAACCTACAGGCCATTACACCTAGTCAGAATGCTGCACGCGGAAATACTGGCGGCGCACGATTTGCAAGATCTATTAAATCTGTAAATACAGAAACAGACCAAGAAATAACTTTTCCATCAATATATGCGGCTGCAAAACATTTTAGCATACATCCACAATCAGTACAACATGTCGCAAATAAAATATACAGATCAGCATATTCAATAAAATACGATCAGCGGATAATATTTGAATATATCTAACTCTGTCTTCCTAATAAATAAATTGTATATAGTTTTACTCTATATTTTACCTTCACCGTCACTACTCTCAGTGTCACTCTCATTTTTGACAGAATCAAATAACATAATTTTTCTTAATTGCATTACACGATTATCCACGATCTTCTTTTTCTCGTATTCACGAGATAGTTCGGATCTAATATTTTCGATCGAACGTGCAAGGGGCGCAAATAGCTTTACCTGTTTTTCATTTACCACCGCCAATGATTCTAGCATAGACTGATAGATTAATTTTACGAATTTATAATTGGATGGTAATGTGTATTTATTGTTAATTTTTCTTTGTTTTAATATTTCATAATCACATAATATTTTTTCAGGATCGAGATTATCAGATAGATTTATTCCCGTATGTTTTAAGTTTTTAATAGCAGAAATAATATCATTAATGTTTTCTTGGTTCATTATATAATAATTATTTCTTTAAAATAAAAAATAATATCAGTATCTGAATAATTATTTTAAAAAATGTAGTCCCCATAACCCCATGTGAACCTCTAAGTTGCCATATGACATCTTAGCAGGATCAGAAGGTCAGGGGACTGTTTTTTGAGGATGATTGTATGAACATCGATATATACAAATGGTGATGATTTTGATTTTTGCAGACGGCACAAACATAAACTTATCCTAATGATATATGATTGTATGAACATGAATATATACAAATGGTGATGACGGGGGAATCTTGTCTACGTCCAACAGATTTTGTACACTCTCCCCCCATACAAAACCCCGGGAGTGTAAAAGGTACACCCGTCAAGGGTGTATGGTAGGAGAGTGTATTTTGTCTGTTGGATATCGAGGAAATTCTCCGGGTTCCCCCAATTAAATAGCATCAGTCGCCAAATGCAAGATAATATCTTTAGCATTTTTGGAGACTCGAACACACGAGAGTCTGTAGAGCTTCGATCTACGTCCAACCGTCTTAACATTTCGGCCACTGCTCTCTTATCAATAATGCAGTTGAATTTAAGTATATATATATATAATATTTGTGCTGTCTCACAGAACTTGTATTACTAATAGAAATGTAAAACTGTACTTCAATTTTTCAAAATTCATAAAATAATTGCACGTATAAGTTATAGTTCGTTAATGTAACAGACAGACGGACTAATACACTATACACGTATATACAACTGGGTTTGTACAGGTAACGACGTAGTAGTAAGGGAAATAATCGCTCAATTTACTCCGCAGAGAGAGATAGCCGAGTTATCTCGCTTTATTATATATACAATTGCTTTAATCATAGAAATTGATTATTATTCAGATTTTAATGATTTTGATTAGTAAACTGCCCATCAGATAAAGAAAATTATGACCATTTCATTAACAATAGTACCATTTAGCCCATCAGATAAAGAAATCTGTAACTTTTCATGAATCAGAGTACCTATTTACCCGACGGAATGAGAAAATCTGTAACTTTTCATCAAACAGAGTACCTATTTACCCGACGGAATGAGAAAATCTGTAACTTTTCATCAAACAGAGTACCTATTTACCCGACGGAATGAGAAAAATTCACCAAAAACAACAAAAAACAATAAAAAACAATAAAATACAATAAAATACATAAATATTATTGCCAGAACAACTTTACTTATTCATATAATATTGTGCTGCGGCATCAAGACAGAAATAATGTTTTTGTTATAAATTACAGATTTGTAAATATTTCATGAATCAGAGGACCTATTTACCCGACGGAATAAGAAAATCTGTAACTTTTCATCAAACAGAGTACCTATTTACCCGACGGAATGATAAAAATTCACCAAAAACAACAAACAGAGTACCTATTTACCCGACGGAATGATAAAAATTCACCAAAAACAACAAAAACAACAAAAACATAAATATAATGATTTATTCATGAAAATGAGAAAATCTGTAACTTTTCATCAAACAGAGTACCTATTTACCCGACGGAATGAGAAAATCTGTCCAAAAACATCAAACAGAGTACTATTATACCCGACGCAATAAGAAAATCTATAACTTTTTGTGAATCAGAGTACCTATTTACCCGACGGAATGAGAAAATCTGTAACTTTTCATCAAACAGAGTACCATTATACCCGACGGAATAAGAAAATCTATAACTTTTTGTGAATCAGAGTACCTATTTACCCATCAGATAAAGTAATTTTGACAGAAATCATGAATCAGAGTACCTATTTACCCATCAGATTAATAAAAATCAGTAAAAAAAATATATTATTTCAGAATCAGATTATTTTTTCCCCTTATTATATTAGGAAATATTTACTCGGACGTTCTACGAGCGTATATACAAATTAATATTAAGAGACTCTTGTCTTAGATCCAAAATGTTTCCTGCCTGGTCAGTGAGTTTGAAATTTATTCTTGTCAGAAATGGATTATGAACTCGTAAATAAATTGGGTTAATTGGTTCAGACACAATTAACCAACCGGGCGGGTCTTTAGGACTGAATGTATATAGTATATACCCCTGTTGTGCCTGGTTAGATTTTGAAAGATCTACTTGATAACTATCATCAATTACGTCACATACTAAATTGACCGCGATCGTAGATGTTATATTTACAATGCCTGGCGATATATGACGTCCGGCACCAAAGGGATTGTTATTATGTTTTAGTATAGTTGGTGTAGGTATTAATTTTTTCCATGAATCACATATTCTTTTAAAGTATTCATCAATAATATCATTAACTGACTTCTTTAGCTCTTCAGAGTTAAATCCAGGAATTATAAATGTTGATAGTTGTTCTCGCGTAATTCCGAAATGTTTTAGAAATACTGTTGTGAACAGAAGATTTAGTCTAACAC
>JAECUM010091071.1:0-47183 GCA_016617855.1 Megalonaias nervosa
TACCCGACGGAATGAGAAAAATTCACCAAAAACAACAAAAAACAATAAAAAACAATAAAATACAATAAAATACATAAATATTATTGCCAGAACAACTTTACTTATTCATATAATATTGTGCTGCGGCATCAAGACAGAAATAATGTTTTTGTTATAAATTACAGATTTGTAAATATTTCATGAATCAGAGGACCTATTTACCCGACGGAATAAGAAAATCTGTAACTTTTCATCAAACAGAGTACCTATTTACCCGACGGAATGATAAAAATTCACCAAAAACAACAAACAGAGTACCTATTTACCCGACGGAATGATAAAAATTCACCAAAAACAACAAAAACAACAAAAACATAAATATAATGATTTATTCATGAAAATGAGAAAATCTGTAACTTTTCATCAAACAGAGTACCTATTTACCCGACGGAATGAGAAAATCTGTCCAAAAACATCAAACAGAGTACTATTATACCCGACGCAATAAGAAAATCTATAACTTTTTGTGAATCAGAGTACCTATTTACCCGACGGAATGAGAAAATCTGTAACTTTTCATCAAACAGAGTACCATTATACCCGACGGAATAAGAAAATCTATAACTTTTTGTGAATCAGAGTACCTATTTACCCATCAGATAAAGTAATTTTGACAGAAATCATGAATCAGAGTACCTATTTACCCATCAGATTAAGAAAAATCAGTAAAAAAAAATATATTATTTCAGAATCAGATTATTTTTTCCCCTTATTATATTAGGAAATATTTACTCGGACGTTCTACGAGCGTATATACAAATTAATATTAAGAGACTCTTGTCTTAGATCCAAAATGTTTCCTGCCTGGTCGGTGAGTTTGAAATTTATTCTTGTCAGAAATGGATTATGAACTCGTAAATAAATTGGGTTAATTGGTTCAGACACAATTAACCAACCGGGCGGGTCTTTAGGACTGAATGTATATAGTATATACCCCTGTTGTGCCTGGTTAGATTTTGAAAGATCTACTTGATAACTATCATCAATTACGTCACATACTAAATTGACCGCGATCGTAGATGTTATATTTACAATGCCTGGCGATATATGACGTCCGGCACCAAAGGGATTGTTATTATGTTTTAGTATAGTTGGTGTAGGTATTAATTTTTTCCATGAATCACATATTCTTTTAAAGTATTCATCAATAATATCATTAACTGACTTCTTTAGCTCTTCAGAGTTAAATCCAGGAATTATAAATGTTGATAGTTGTTCTCGCGTAATTCCGAAATGTTTTAGAAATACTGTTGTGAACAGAAGATTTAGTCTAACACCTTGAGATGGACCGTCTTCATTAACTATATACAACCCTCTATAGCGTTTATCTGCTGCTATGTTCACTAATCTTTTTTTTCTGTTAACAATAATATCATTCATGAACTCTAGGTCTGAAGCAACTTGATTCAAATGTTGTATTGTTTCAATTATTTGATTTTTTAAGTCATCGTTGTAGGAAGTGCTAATGCTGGAAAATAAATTTCTTAGATAATCAAGTATACGTCCGTGTTCAGACTTAATTGTACTAGCATATGAATTTATTTCATCAACATCAAGTACTATTATTTTACCTTTTTTACCATCAACTATTTTTGTAAAATGGGTTTCTGTTTTGTCTATATAATGTATAACTCCATCACCAAAATATCGTCGCCATGGATAAGCATTTTTTTCTGTTCGATATTCTGGAGGTTTTATAAATTTTTTAACATCTATGACGAAATCAGATCTCTGTGGTTCTGGTGGTCCTTGATAAACCGGTGGATCTTCAGGCCATCCTAACACGGATCTGATCGAACTTTGATAAATATCTACAGAATAATCAGGGGAATTTATTTCAATAACCGCAGATAGTGTTGGTTCGTAGACAGTAATTGCTATTTTTGATTCTTTCCCTGTAACAGATTTAATTCTGCGTTGGAACTCATCATTAATCTGTTCTATTTGATAACTGCCCGTTGGAATAGAAACTACTTGCCAATCAGGAGTTCCATCAGGCTTATTCTTATTAGCGAATATTAATGAATTATTTGGCTGTAGTCCACCAAATGGTTTTGATCTAATATTTGGCCAGCTATACTAATGCTATCTCTTTTGCAGGAATTGATGTTGGAAAATTGACACTAAATTCCGGATTGGTCGAACTTAACGATATCATAGTAGTTTTTGACGGAGTTGTATTAGTGACGATCTGCTGAAGTAACTCCCTGTCTGTCATTATTATTATTGTTGTTATTTAATTCATTAAAATCATTAGCGATCACCTTAAAAGCGTCATCATAAGTTTTCATAATCATAGCAAATTCAGTATCGGATATTTCACCATCACTAATACACGAGGAAATATACAAAGATAGTTTAGAACATGCCTCTGCCACTGTATGTAATTTAATCATATAATCGTGCAATTTAGCATTTGTACAGGTATCTATCTTTTTGGTTATAATACCGAGAACACCAGCAATAGTCGTTGATGCTGAAACAATAATGGTTATAACAGTAGGTGCTGTCATCGTCAACATTGATAATAATAATCCTGTTCCAGTAATAACAGCAGAAACCGAGTAAACAACTACATCGATGACAACTATACGTCTTTTGTATTTTTTTATTTTCGTGATATAATAGTCGATAAAATTATTTAGTTTAGTCAGACGCTCACATACCTGATTGCATCTGTAACGTTGAATGTCGATGCGAGACTGAGTTTGATCCATTATACTAACAACGTCATTTAATTAAGTTTCAGATACGAATTCTAGGCACGACCAGTAACGTCTCGGAGGCATTTCTGTTGATATCAGCGTAAAGATTTCTTTGATGTTCTTGGTTAGCATCACCAATAGAGTATTACGATATTCATTCGGTGATAATGAAGTTGCCGCAATAATTTCCAAACCGTATATAGATAACCTGTATAACCCAGTTACTTCTGCGGTATGTTCAAGTGTGTTATTTTGTGGTGTCCATGTTGATGATCCTGATGCTACTGTATATACGATATTTTTAATTTGTCCTTGTGGAATTTTAACCAGATTAGTTTTTTGAACAATATTAGGGATTCCACTGACAATATCATTGAGTTTCGTGTTAACGTCGGAGAGTTTTATGTCAACGGTTGGTGGATCACCAAAAAATTCTTTAATGGTTTTGTTTACATTTCTACGAAAATTTAAAAAAGTTTGTACGTGATTAATATAATCAGTTCTAAATGCAGCAATTCCATCATTAATTGTCGTTAACGAAGTCGTTATTGGAATTTCCTTATCATCGACGTATTTTTTCGTTGCAGCATCAAAATCATATTCCGGTGTTCTAAGATTATTAATACCATTATTATTCATGTTGAGAAATGCACGCATTATACCGCCGTTGGCCAATACGTACTTAGATTCTTGATCGTCGACATATTTCTTTGTTGCAGCGTCCGCAACTTCGGTTGGATTTCCAAGACCTGTAATTTTATTTTGATTCATAATAATGCTACCTGTAAATGAATCACCAGCTTTCTTAATATAATCGTTGACTGACGTACCGGAATCTTGTATTTTACCCTGATCAGTAAAAGTAACTATATTATTAACAACAGCATTAGGAACTCGTATAAGTACATCTGGAAGTTGTATATTACTAGTTTTTAATCGTCCTTGCTTATCCTGAAAAACAACTACTTCATTTTGATCAACACTGGTTATGTTTAATAAATCATCAATCTCATTTCTGAGCTGATCGAGAGTTGCGTATTTAGATAAATCAACTTGCTGATGACCTTTACCACGAGAAGATCTTCCATAAATATCCACCATTATATTACTAATGTCTGTTTAAATGTGACGTCGTAGTATATTCATGTACAACTTTGTGGGGTGGTTTTGTTGATTTTGATACAGCATCAAGTACGTTAAGTACTTCTCGACCACATATTGGTGGATCAGTTAATGTTTGTGTAGGTAATGTTGAATACCATATTGGAGTACTTTGATAGCCGCTAATATACTTTAAAAATTCTTTTGGTGGAGCTAGTCCATATGAATCAAAATAAATAATTCCACGTGGATCAATTGCATAAGCGACCCAATGCGTGCCTGGACCAGAGTTTTCATCGAGATTAATAATACCGGTTTCAATGTTATTTGGTTGTTTCGGTAATTGATCGCGCATGAAAACTCCTCTAAAATTTTTTATTTTTAATTTTTTAGCAGCATCTAGTAAATCAAAATTGGACATAGGAGATATCAGTAAACTGTCCCTGGTAATCTTAGGCCTTTTCCGTACCAGTGTGGGGTCCCTGGTAATCTTAGACCCCTTCCCTTTTTTTTGATTCCCTGTCCAGTTGCTTGCTTTAATGCCATTCCAGCAGCAGTTCCAACAGCACCTAATGCAGCTGCTTTTGCAACAGCTGGAGCTGCAGCGGCTATTAATGCTGGTATAGCAGCAAGAAGTGGAAATATACCACCCGTCATAATGATGTCTTTAATGGCATCCGCAGAAAGATTAAGTTTTGTACCTTTATTTGATTTTTTGGCTTCATTGAAATGCCTGAGCTGACGTTCTGTAAGAGATAATTTATTTGAACCGCTCATCTGATCTTTCTTTAACAATATTTTTAATCCACAGTTATTTTTTGATGCTGATTGTATCCTTTTAATCTGACCAGGAGTCAGACTAACATTAACGTGATTATACGACATTATAATATTCATAAACGATCTAATTACATGTTTTCTACTGGAGCATCAACGACTCTCATTCGTCCACCAACACCTTCAAGTAACATTGATTTATCGCTGAGTATGACAGCAATCGATCTGTAATTAGGAATATCTACAATATTTCTATTAATACGAGCTCGAAAATGTATATCGACTACTGACTGTCTGGTTAAATCTAAATGTTCGAGCGAAAAGTAATAAATCAGATATAGAGTTGTAAAATCTAACTGTGATATTTGTAAACCAGTATCAATATTTTGATCACGACCCATGAACGTCATTAGACGATGATATGCACGTGCTACATGATTTTGTTCAAAATTCAGTAAAAAATCTTCAGATGGTTCTTGATGTCCATTTATCCTTAACGAAACCTCGGAAACACCAAGATTATCAAATATCATAATACTACGTAGTTGATTATTTACTCGTGCATTATTCTGTAATGCAATAAAAATATGCCGTGGTGCAGAAACACCTTGCTGAGAAGCTATTTGCCATGTAAATAAACCATTAATTGCACTTTGAACAACATCTGTGGTCATTGTTAACCATGACAACGCTGATTTACCACCTTGATTCATAAAAGAGAGTAGACGTTCTTCTTCAGGTACTGTTGGAGTCATCACCGGCATCCACAATGAAAGTTTGGTTAATACTACTTTACCATGAAGTGCCGCAGTTGCAGCAGGATCAGCATCTTCAACATGCCATATTGCATCATCGTCTGTAGCCTTTCGTACAAGTACAACCGTATGTTTGGCTCCAAAAATAACTTTTCTGACATTTCTGCAAAATCCAAATATGTGTGAAAGTGGAATTGCACATGAAAATCTCCTATTACCTTTCCACATTGATCGACGTGTTGCAAATCCTAAATTAAATTCTGGATTAGCACCATGAACCACCGGCCACACATCAGCGTCAGCGTTGTTGGCGTTGTTTCTAGGTCGTCTTATATTATATTGTATGTTGTTAGGGTAATCAGTTGTATCCTTTGCAGACATCATTGATGGACCAGCTGATCTTGAATAATCGTCGCTGTATCTAGCAAGACCCAATATTGTTGTTGCAACATCAACGTCTTTCTGGATTGATTCAATATTTTTTCCGTCAATCATATACGTAGCGCTGTCAAATAACGCCATAATATCATTATTAACAAAACTAAATCTGTCATCGGCTCCATATGCAGTATTATCCATTTTTAAAATTTCACCTTCAACCTCAATAAACGCCTCAGCGGGTAGGAAATATCTACTTGTATCCTGAACTTGCAGTTCAATTCGTCCACGCTGATCTGGAATTCGAGCATCATAAGAATAATATTGATAATCACGCACAGACTCATCTTTAAGTACTGGTGCGTCCATGTCAAATGCTGGATCAGATATTCGCTTAAACATGATTATTATAATTATTATCGTCTAAAACAAAGACCACTTCCTGCTATCAGACTAGCGGTTATATTTTTTTCTTTTTCTGACATTGGTACATCAGCCAACTCTGCTAGTTTTTGATTAGCAACTTGATTTATTATTTTACTGACATTTACAGGCATTACTTCAGTACTAGGTAATTTTACTGGTTGAGGTTTTCGTCGTATTAATCGTGCTAGCCTATCTTTAATCGCTGAAAATGCTTTACCAGCGAGATTACCCATAGCACCAATACCTTTTCACGAACAACATCAATAGCTTTCATTCCCAGTTGCTTTGCAATCGGTATTGCTTTTGGGGCTATCCTTCTAAATAGACCCTGAACAACATCACCTAGTCCATCTCCGTAGGTTGTTTTGTATACTGGTAATCGTGAGTTTATTGCCCTGACCATAGTTGGTCCACGTTGAGTACTATGTACAATCATTTTATTATAGTAATTGTATCTAATTACGTACTTAGTCAGTGTAGTAGTCATCGGCAATTTCATTAATAAGAGACTGATAAACATCAACGTCCATGATACCACCAGTAAATAACCGTCTACAGATATCAGTGCTTCATTAATTATTTCTGGAGAATTATTACCAGCTCGTTTTCCTCCGATGAGAATCTCCAGACGTTCAACGTCAGAGATAACGTTATTAGGACATAGAGTAAAATCACCTCCAGTAGAGAAACCTTTTCCAGTAAAACTTAAATAAGATTTTGGAATAATCTTATTTATTTCATATTCTTTTAATCCTAATTCCCTTAACTTGTATGCAGCGTCTTTTAATTCATCAATATGATACAATATTAATGCGATGTTTACACTCTTCCCCATTCTCGTTGTATCTATAGCTTTTTTTACTGGATTCAACAAGGTCAATTAATCCTTGAATTTTGATATTCCTATCTGAATCTTCTTTTGATTATGTTTCCTTTGGTCTTGGTTTTAATGGCGGTGGTAATGATAATGATGGTTGTTGTGGTAGTGGTGATGACGGTGGAGATGGTTGTTGTGGTAGTGGTGGTGATGGTGGTGGTAATTCCAATGTTTCAGAAGGAGGAGATTGTGTTTTTTGTGTATGTTTTCGATTTGGAATTGCTGCTGCTTCTTTCTCCTTTGCTATTCTTCTTTCTTCTTTCTCATGTTCTTTAAGTCGTTTTGCTTCTTCTTTTTTTCGTTCTTTAAGTTCTTTAAGTCGTTTTGCTTCTTCTTTTTTTCGTTCTTTAAGTTCTTTAAATTGTTTTGCTTCTTCTTCTCTTTCTTGTCTTGCTTCTTCTCTTTCTTGTCTTGTTTCTTCTCTTTTTTGTCTTGCTTCTTCCCTTATTAAATTAACGAAATAATTAAAACTTCTATTATAATCTCTGTATATGTCATCATCTGATTTAATTTGCTCAACGTCAACACGTATGCGGTATAGTACTCTTTGCCACTGTTCACGGGATTTAATGATAGTTTGATGATCAGGCTTTAAGAATTTATCTCTTCGACCAAAACTCATAGCAGCAAAATTAGCTAAATTGTCAAAGTTTTTAATGCTATTAATTGTCTCAGTGAATTTCTCAGTAAATTTATCAAGTAGCTCAACATTGCTCATTGAGAGAATTTTTTGCTTTTGCGTCGTTGACATTGGTTGAGCAGCAGCTATGTCAGCTGGAAGCTCACGTAAAAGTTTTTTTGTCTGTTTTGTTCTTTCTGCTATTTTTTCAGTTGCCTCAGCGGTTTTCTCTAAAACAGGAAGAAGAGGTTTAGTTGTCTCTGTAATAGGTTTAAATAATTGTTTTGTATCCTCTTCAAATTCAACATGAGATTCTTGTCGTTGTTGTAATTGTTGCTTGACAGCATCACGAACAGGTAAATATTTTCTAATTGCTTCTAGTCGCTCTCTTGCTAATCTAGCAGAGTGAGGTTCTCCGATGACAACCATTATTAATAATATTTATACTGGCTGTTTAATTTACAGCAGCAGGCAGGGCGGCCGACAAAAATTGAGTGACCCGCGAGTAAACTAAACGCATTATAACATAAAAAACAAAAAGTCAAAAATAAAATAACAAAAAATGAGCTAACATTATCCGTTTTGGTAATAATAAAAGTTAGGAGGTTAGGTTTAGCGTTATTGACATTATTTTTTCAGCCCCTGTAGGAACCTTATGTTTTAGACAAATGACGATTCAGACAGATGTCTGTTCGCCCTGCCTGCTGCTCCTGCATACTGACTCTGCTTCTAATAATCGGTGCTTCTTGCGAGAGAGAGAGAGAGAGAGAGAGAGAGAGAGAGAGAGAGAGAGAGAGAGAGAGAGAGAGAGAGAGAGAGAGAGAGAGAGAGAGAGAGAGACAGACAGACAGAGAGAGACAGACAGACAGAGAGAGAGATGTGATTGAAGAGATCCTACATATACGTTACTGTCTCTATATCTTTCATTTATCTTCCATGGCAATATTTCTTAGTTGACAAGAGATAATTCAGCATACGGACGATACTTCATTCGTAGATCACGATAAATGAATGATACTATTCAAATAGAATAGTGATGAATTTAAGGTCACTGTCCACCTATACTGTAGTAACGTGTGATATTATTTTAATCATAAACGAAACTCATTTGTTATGTATGTACACCATAAAAATGTTTAATTAGACTTAAAAATCCGCTTTTTAAAATAAAAAATTATTCGGCAATCCCCGTAAACAATCGGTAGTTTCCTCGTACCAAAAACAGATATGATGTACATTTATCCCTTCTATTCAACCTAACCATTCAAGTGTTTAATTTTCCCACGTAAATATCTATGTGATATATCTTACGATCGTGCTGTTGTACAGCACATATGGTGCACTGTGTTGCATACTGATATAATCAAAAGAGTGATGATGAGACAATAGGTTCTTTCTTTCTTTTTACCAGAAAAAGTGGATTGAAGGTGTGGGATTTTAATAGGGTGAAGGATGGGAAAATTACATCATTTATACCGGTTTATAGTCAATTCGGCTCAAAGACCATTTGGCCTCAGACAATTCGGCTCAAATTGGGCCGAAATTAAGACAAATCGGCCCAGCTCGAAAGATAATTCGGCCCAACTTAACAATAGTTTGAACAAGTTCTTTTTCTTCAAACAACAAGTATATACTATGTAAGATAGGTTTTAGAAATAGGTTTTAGGAAAAAAACCCTAAATTTAAACAAATTAATCTATCTTGCTATTCTTTAAAAGAAAATAATCATCCTTCGTAACGTACATATATATGAGATAAAACTCAAACTGACATATCTTGCTCGTTCTAATTAAAATACTTATATACATTTTTCTATGCTACAACAAAATATACGCATCAGCACAACGACACTCAATATAAGTCTTCCGGTCAAATTATCAATACGTATTTATAAAATAATAATACTTAACAGATAATATTCTGCAGAATACGTATACATTTTCTAAGAGTAGTGTACATGAGATATTATAACAAATATATTTAATTTTAGGCTCAAGGTGTAACACTGCTGCATATAACACATTCGATTACACATGAAACAGAGAGAGAGAGAGAGAGAGAATAATGTCGAGCATTTTGTCAGTGTTTAGTTGCTACAATATGAAGCTCTTACCGGTTGATTTTATTGTTTGTTTTTATTTTTCAAGTTAGTGTGTGCGAGCGTAAAGCTTGTCATTACTAGTCAATATCACCAATCATATTTGCTCCATTATTCCATACAAATAAGAATGGAAATAATTTGTATTGAATGTGTGTCCCCCCATCCGCACCGTACAATAAAATTGATAAACAAACACTTATTTGAAAATAAAATGAAAGAAACTAACCTTGCATTGTTATCATTTATACCTTATTTTTTGATCATTCGAAAATTATTAAATGTATATATACGAACTCCGCAGATGTAGCGGATGCCGGTTTGCGTATGCATCATTTCTGTAGTGTGCATCGCTTATGTCAGATAACAAAATCGCAAAAGAGATGAAAATATCACCCGATTCCTTGAATGCACCTGTCATTGACTCAGCATGGGTTACAAAAGTATTATTAAAGCAAGTTATTATTGTGTATACTATTTGCCCTTCAGGCATCGGTTATGATTACATATGGCAGACAAATAGATACCCAGGTGATGAATGAACACAACTGGCAGAGAGCAATAAACTCCTTGCTTAAACTTACCGACAGGATATCACATACAAAGGTTATTTTATTACAAAGCAAACCAACTCCGGAAAAGGACTTTGGTATTTTTTAAATGTGCCGATTTTTTCTTATGAAGTCGGCCGACATAAGGAAGCCAAGTTTGGTTCCTTTGGATTCTTTTTAGTCTGCCGATTTCATTTTTTTATATTGTCGGCGGACATTAGGAAGCCAGCATTGCTTCCTTTCTACCTGTATTAACGGGAATTTTCAAAATAAATTGAAAGAATGGAACAGTTTTGAAAGCGACACAATCTAGTGCGTCGTGCAAGCATTTCGATATAAGTCTGAACAGTAAAGTAGTTTTATCTAAATGTTCTCCATCCATAGCTTATAGTGTTTTATTTGTCGACAACAAGAAGCATGTACTTCGTCTTTTGGGGATAAATGTACGTCATTTCCGTTTGGCGTCCTCTGTAGGTGGGGTATGGTAGCTAGGGGGAAGAAGCAGCGTTGTATACTTCTATTTCGAGTAATTAAATTATTATTTCTTCTTTACACTTGATCATTTCTTTGTTCTTTTTGTGCGAGTATAACCAGTTTAAATCATTATTCTGATGTAAAAAGAAAAATGTTGGAGTATGGCCGGTGACATTTAACATTGACCTTTAATCATTGAATTAACATTGACATTCAATTAACATTGAATTAATATTGATGCCCTTTATAATCACATTTTCAGCAGTGGTTTCTAACGGTATATATCTTTAGAAATTTGTCAATATGGCTATAAAATAATTTTATCTCATGCTGTTTATGATTGTTTTGTGCAAGTAAGAAATTAATTATGGGAGCGCCGCCCGGTTCCCCCCCCCCCCATTATGCTTGTAATTAATTTGAATTTAGTTATCGGCAAGGGCATTAGACATAAATGTTGCTGCATACCCTTTGTGCATCATTTACGTGAATATGTCCTTAATAATTTTGTTGTGGGTTAGGAGGAGGGGTGGGGGAGACCGGCTTTTCTCAGTGACTTGTTTTTTTCCTAAATGCAATATCGCAATTGTGAGAAATATAGATATCGTTTCCAAAATACTGAGCTCTGGTATGTTTTATCAACATTATAATGTATGATTTTAATGTTTGGAATGTCGCGAAAGTGATTCTACAATTAGATCATAATTTCTCTTGATGTGCCTAATATCACTGTTGTATTCCTGAGACATCAAATTGATTCGTGTGTTTCCTGTGTTTCATTTTGTTAATAATAATAACGGGGTTGAGAGTGCAGGAATACAACAGTGGAATAAGGGACGAAACAAACCAATACTTCAATATGTTGCAAAGCGAGGATTAAAGTCAAACATTCCTTCTGGAATGTGGAGTAATTTCTCTGGTGCTTCTTAAAGCTTTCATAAAACATACCACATTAAATTATCCACACCTGTTTTCTTTTAATGAATTAATACTCCACGAACCTCTTCATCACTTGCGTCAACAGGCATTTTAAATGATTTACTGAACTCTAGAGATGAACGAAATTGTGCACGCTTACATATAGCAATTAATTTATCAAAAGCACCATAATATATGTCAGACCAATGAAACGAGATTTTGTTTACTCAAACATTGGTTAGGGTGACAGGATTTATGTAAACATTGGACAAAAAAGTCCGATAGTAGCCAGTGATACCAAAGCATGTCATCTGTTGGTTTTTACTTATAGACGCTATGATCTTTTAGACTGCCTCAACTTTAGCTTCTGTGGGTTTAATTTGACTGTAAAACACATGTCCTCAAAATGTAACACGAGCACTGCAATACGTATGTTCAGCTAAAGTTAGTGTCAATTTGCATCATCGAGTCGACCAAACTTCCGGATGGTTTCCTCTGGAAATCTTGTCATCGCGTGCATATTCTTTTTTGATCTGGATATTAACCCAGAGTTCCCTCATGTGTGTATCATATTCATACAAGTGTTCCTTTAACCGAAGTTGATTAACAAGTTCATATTGCCATGACTTTTGTCAAATCGTTTAAGTATTTAATGTGTTTGGCATATTTTAAATGACGCTTTAACTTTCAAATATGACGGAATACTGGAATATTTTTTTTTCACCAACATTTGCAAGTATCAAACGAAAAGTTACACTTCATCTCATTGTCATTTAGGCATCTATTCCAAAAAGTATTCAGTCCTCTGGACTGCTGCCAGTGGTTAAAAACACATTTTCACACCGATAAACTCATCAGACATCTTGTTTGTGGCAACTGTGACACATTGTTATTTCCAAATTTGCCGAAACACTCTTTAATTCTTGATATAGGCTTGACAGATGAAATCATTTCATTTTGATGACACTTTTCACTCTTCTAGTAATTGCACATAAGAAAATTACAATCTGGCTTCGGTATTAGAATACACGGTCAACTCCTTTTTATTTTTGCTTCGTTCAACAAAAAAGTCTCCAAAAAATATTAAATTGTCTTTTCCAAACATTCCTGCTTGAGAGTATTTATCTCCTAAGAATGCTCTTTGACAGGTGTAGAATATACAGTTTGTTTGTTTGGGTTGGAACATATTTACACAAGAACTCATAATCAAATAATAGCTGATTTAGATCATTTAAATCTTTCCTGTGTGGAACAGGTACAACTAAATTGAATGAATGATCAAGAAGGCTATCTCTTTCAACATGTTCCTTTATCAAATTAATCTTGTCAGAGCTGTTTTTCCGCGGCCCAGGAGTGTTGATTATATAATTTAAGTCACTTGCGTTTTAACTGTATAGGGACAAAAATACATAGCCTGAAGAGGACTTCGAGGAATTAGCAAGAGAGCTAGAACTCTATCACCAGTCTGTAAGATCTTTCCTTTATTGGTTTGTTATAACTTAACTTTCAGGTTTGACGGAATGAAGATTCGTTCTAGCTAATTCACAATCCTTTGACAACTTATATTTAAAATCAGGGACATAATGAAGTTGATTTAGTTCTTAGTCTTGCTATGTTCAAGAACTAGTTCAAAAGGAGAAAACCCTAATGACACTTGAACCGATTCGTAACAGGAATCAACAGTAGATGATCATCCTTATCCCAATCATTTTCTAATATTACGGCAATGTGACTGAATCTTATTAGTTAATGTCTTTTGAAATTTTGCAGCGCCCTCTGACTTTCAGGATGATACACAGATGACTTAAGTCCTGACTCATACATAATTTATTCGAAATTCCCCGACATTAAACTAGAACCTTTATCAAACGGATGTGGATGGACTCTGGAAATCTTGTCGACTCACACACTATGGCAGATAAGTATTGGTTGAAGGACCTGGTCTTAGGTAAGGGACCAACACAGTCTAACGTTTTTCTGCTGAATATTTCGTCCAATGCAGGAATAGGTTGCATTTGAGCCTTAGGTATCTTGTGATTGGAATTTCCTACCATTTGTCAAGTGTAACAAGATGTAGAGTGTTTGGAAACAAATTGGTGGAAATTGCGTAAAGTTCTCAGTCTGGAGTTTTGATGATAAGCAAACGCCAGTGAATATGCTTGAGTACAATGCTGATCTGGAAATTGCTTTCTAGTCCTGGCGTATACTAGGTGCTAGCTTCTTTCTCTTCGTTGTGGTTGGCTTATGACTTGTTCTTTCGTGTGCCTTTGTGCCCATTCATCTGAGAAAACTCTTGGGTTATGGTGGATAGTTTTAGCACGGACAGCGCCGCCACTACACCGGTCTTGATTTGGTTTTGCTAGACAGCTGCTTAATGAAAGATTTATTTTTCGAAATAAATATTGTGCGTGAAAACATTGTCAAAATTGGATGTGGTATTCGACAAGGCAAGTCTTAATGTCATTAGGAAAACAGTTCCTGGACTCTTCGACAAATATGAGTACATGTCAATCTTTTTAGATGCACACCACCTGTCAAACATTTGATATATGTCTCTAGCAAACTCGACATGTCTTTGGCTACCTTTATACAATTTCTACACTTCTGTCGATCTGGCTCAGGTACCACCGTATGAACCATCGAAATATATTTCTTTACCAAATCGTAATCACCATTTGCTTCTACCGACAGTGAAGACAAAACTTCACGAGCTTTGTCAATAGAAACACTATGTTGTAAAGTCCAATGCTCTCTTGAACATTTTAAATTCTCTGCTATATTTTTAAAGTGTGAAAAAGATTTATCTATATCTGGTCTTAATCTGAGCTACAGAAAAGCGCGGAGACATATACGTTTTATAAATTTCGAAATATGTGTTATATCCCTAGAATACAGATCGAAATATTTCAACGGAACTTACAGTATTGTGAATTAAATTTCAATAGTCCAAACAGTTTTATCACAAGTCCTAATGATTCAAGTTATGATTAAAATCCACTGATATATATAAAAATTCAACTCTGAATATATTGATGTGCCTGTAGTGCCTTGGGACATGGAGTTGTGCCAACAGGCTTTTGTTGAATCTCAATAATATAATAAAAGTTGTCATTGTCTGAATTTTTACCATAATTGCAAGTTAATGTTCCTGTCTAAGAGTATTATTGAAAAACATGTTGTATTTCCAGCGAATAAAAATGATAATAAACAATTCCACCTAAATCAAATACTGAACACAATAAGGAGAATGATTCTTCTAAAGATATTAATGCAAGAATGAGTAATTTCTCAAGAAAACAAGATTATATAAAAGGCTAAGACTCAAATTAGAAGCGGGTAAGGGTCACAAAGTTATTTCTAGCAAAATGATAAGTTGTCAACAAGATAAAACCTTTTACTAAAGGTATAATAAGGAGTGTAGAAAATATCACGTTGACTTGATTTTAATGGGGGTTTCCAATGTTCTAAACCAAAGACCCAAATAAATATGTTTACCTGTGTTGATAATGTTCTGAATATTTAATCGAGACTCATAGAAAAATATTAACTATCGATTATGGCATTTAGCACAAAATGAGCTTACGTTTGGACGAGTACTTAATACAACCATATAAAAAATAATCATAGCTAAACATATAAAACAGCAGTCAAAATTAAATATATATGACACTTCGTGACCAAAAGAAAGATTTAGACACTAAAGGCTGCTTTTAAATATTAGTGTAATTAAGACTTGTACCAGATGACACATAACACACATGTAGAAATATAACAAGTCTATATCCGTGAAAGTACACCTTCAATAAGATTATATTTTCCCTTAATATGCCTGATAACTATAATGTATTCATGCAACATCAAACTCAGCCTTAATATACTGTGATTTTTGTTTGTCGCCTTGCCAATGAAAATAAGAGGGTTGCTAGCACTGAATAAATTAGAAGGAAAAATGACTGAACTAATACACTTAAAAGTGTTGCAAATCTAATATCAAAGCTAACGGTTCTTCTAAATTGTAGAATAACGTCTCTGGTTCTTATTTCATTTCATAGACAAATAGCATACTGATTGATCTACATTATTGTTTTGTGCTCCAGAGTCGTTACTCTACGAACCCCTACATTACTTGCATCAAGAGACATTATGAATGATTGACTGAAAAAACTGGTGGAATCTAAAATATGTCCTTTAACTTAACAAACGAATCATGATATTGTTCAGATCCATGAAAATTGGTTTTCTTACTCACCAAAGTGGTCAGTGATGCAGCAATTATGGAAGAATTGGAGTGAACGATACCCCTATCAGTTGCTTCTCACTAATGAGAGATAGCCATGACCCTAAAATATAGTTTTAACTTGTCTGTCTCCCACTATGTCATATAAATGTAAGACAAGCAAAACTCACTCTTACTTAAATTAATTTTCAAATCTGTATAACTGAGACTTTCAAAGATTTTACGAACCATCTCCAGGTGATCTTTCCGGGTGTCGTTGTATATGATGTCGCTATTGATGTAAGCGCTACAAATATCTTGACCAGATGTAACCATGTTTATTAAATGCTGAAAAGAACAAAAGAACAAGGCGATCCTTTCATCCCAAACGGCATCACCTTATCTTAATAAAACGGCATCACCTTATATTAATAAAGTCAATCTGGAGACACGAATGCGGAAATTGCATCAGTTCTTTCGTCATGAGAATTTGCCAGAATCCTTTGAAAAGGTCAGATTTGGTGATATATTTTTGCATTTCAAATTTTGTAAATGCAGTCATCCATTCTTGACAACAGAAATCAATTTGTTTTGGCCATACTGTTTACGTCTATATAGTCGGTGCACATGCGGCTTGTAATATTTGGTTCTGCACAAGAATAAACGGTGATCTCCAGTCACGTTTGATCCATCCTGTGAAATCATTTTCCAGTACTGGATTTTTTCAAACGCTTCTATGTTATGACTCTGTGGTCAAAACTTAAGTAACAGGACGAAGCAAAACCAACAAGTTTTGTATAACTTAGTAAACAAGTTAATAACCGCCAAGAATCGCGATGTTGTTAAATGGCGTTGCCAAGAACTCCATTGAATAAATCACAACAGTTACAGAATAACATCGTAATCCAAAAATGAACATTGTTTATGTTACCTCTGAACATACCAAACACGTTTTTCCTCTCGAATAATATCTAAGTACAATATATAGAACACGTTTGCAGACTCACAAGAGGAAGACATTCAACGAGGAAGACTCCAAGATAGGAATGAATCTGACAGCTCAATTCTCTCGTTATATACACATTCTGTTACGACTATATTTCACAACATACCCAACGTGACGGATCTTACTACTCAATTTATCTCTAACTTGCCTATTCATGTGACCTAGCCAAAACCAATGGGAAGTTACTGAATTTTTCTAAAATCGTCCAAACCCCATCAGCCAATGACAACCTAACGCAAACTGGTTGCTAAATATTATTATTAAAATTTTTGTTAGCAACTGTCAGCACATAGGTAAGCATCATCTTATAGATCTGATGCAATTTTACTCTCTTAACAGACCCTAGTCACGTATGCAAAGTCTAACTAAAATTAATCTGTACAATTGACAGCTATGAATAAAATTTAGAACAATTAGATGACAATCATGGAGCAGGAGTTACATATAATATAGATATTTCGAACACCCGTTCGAGAGGATTCATCCTGTACTGATGCTGTTTCACATATGTGGAATCTACGATTTCAAAATCATGGTTGATTTTATTTTTCCGTGTTCGAACGTCTATAAACAAGTGCCGATATTTCATTAACAGCTGATTTAGTTTTATCTTTCTTGTGGCTGTTGATGTGAACGTTTCTGGTCCAAATTATTCACTATCAATCAATTCCGAAGATTCGACATCAAAGTAACTACAGTCCGATTGCATTCTATCGTTTAAATCATCACAGTGTGGGACAGGTACAACTAAATTCCCTGCATGATTATCTAGACTGTCACTATCAACATACTCCTTTAACATATTGTTATGGCACAGTTGTCTTTGTTGTCGCTTCCGAGGAGTTTGAACGATATAAGTTAAGTTACTTGCTTTCTTTTCAACTGTATAATGGACATTGTACATAGCCTGAAGTTTTGAGGTATGAGCAGGAAAGCTAGAACTCTAATTGCTTTTTTATACTTTAATTTCATGTTTGACTGAATAGAGTGCTGATTAGTTCTTGCAAATTCACAATCCTTAGGCAAACGTGTATTTGAAAGTAGAAGCAGAGTCAGGAAGATTAATTTATGTATTTTCATTTGAAAGTAGTTTCTATTTTAACACCTTGATTGGTCCACGTAAAGTATGTTCGAACTCCAGGAGCAACAATTTGGAAAGTTTTGAACATTGGCTTATCAAGATACGTCTTAACGTCTCTGTTTTAGAACTCGTCAATTAAAATGGGCTCTCTGATGTATTCGTCGTTTTAATTAACCTTCTTGGGTGAGCACCATCAATCAAATAATTGCTCTTTTTCTCTTGCAAATTCGACATAGGCTTGTCCAGGATCTGTTTTTAGAGCTCATTAACCTCAGTTTATATGCCTCAAGTACAAACCCATTACCATTCTAGATACATTCCTTATCCACAACTTCATTATGTTTGCTAATAAGTCGGTGGTTCTTTCCGGGTTTTCCCTGGTTCTTCCTCCACCTTTTGTACTGGCCGCCATGTATAGCCTATCTTGTGCTGAAAAATGGCTTTAAATCCTACAGCAACAATGAAGAGCCCACATTTTCTGTTACGACTCTTTGGTCTTAAATTAAGTAACAGAAAAGGCCTAAAACCAATGAAGTTTGTAAACTTCAACCCAAAAATTTATAAATGAATATTTGAAAGAGAAACTTGGCCTATAATGAATTAATTCCAAATAGTCCAGAAAGATAATCTGGAAAATTTACAGCTGTAACAGAAAGTTATATCACCGATTCTAATGAGTAAAGTTCCAACTAAAGATTAAAAACTTTCACTCTTAATGTGTTGATGTGTAGGTAATGGATTGTCACGCGGAGATGTACCAACCGTCTTTTGATGAACCAGAATACCATAATCCAAGATATCGTTTTCAGAATTCATTTTAATTCCACGCTAACGTTTCTGTCCAAGAGTATTGGTGAATAGCATTTTGTATTTCCAGTGAATAATATAATAGTCTTAATAAATAATTCCATCCAAATCAAATAATGAACACAACAATAATAACACTTCTGCCAAAGATGGTAAAGCAAGACTCAGTAATTTTGCAAGTAAACAAGAAAAAATAAAATAAAAATAAATACAAACGTAGAACCTGAGGGTCACAAGTTCATTTCTACAAAATTCTAAGTTGACAACACGATAAAATCTGTTGTAAAAGTTATAAATAAGAATATAGTAAACATCACAAAGTCCAGGCTTTTATGGGAGAATTCCATCGTCCTGGATCTACACCAAAGATAAACGTTTTTGTCTCTATTCAGTGAACTGAATATTTATTCCACACTCGTACAGAAATACTAACCATGTATTATATTGTTTACAAAATAAATGAATTTGACTTGTGACAACGTTATCTATTAATTATTCAAAACCCACAGTCAAGGCGACAAAAAAAAAAAACGAGACAATAGAAGTCAAATATACATAAAACATCTTTTTCTTTAAAACTGGGTACTAAACTAACATTTTGGTAACATCAAAACCTGAACTTTCGCGAGTAGATTGCTTTCCTCTTGCCAGATTTAATTTTTTGAATTTCATTGCTTATCCATATCTCTTTCATCATTTTGCATTTGCAATGTCATTTTGATCTTTCTTGTTTCTTTATCTGCTTTTCGTTTTCTTCTTTCTGCATTTATGGTTGCATTTGCATATCCCTCTACCCCCCCCCTCTTTCCTTTTAATTTGAAAATGTCTTTCTTCTTTCTGCATCTTTATTTAACTTGTTTTTACTGTTTTTTCTTTATGATTTTGTACATGAATGCCTCCTTCTTTTTCCTTTTGATATTTTGTTTTCCACTATTTCATTTTGAAGCTGAAGTTTTCTTAATTCTATTTCCTTCTGTATTTCTAACTTTAATTTAATAATTTCATTTCAGAGCCAGATAGAGGATTTCAAATTATTCCCAAAGCACTTGTATCAACGATTTCATTTTCCACCAAATATATGACCACATAGCTTTAATTTATGCTTAAACAAAAACGTGTATACGTCCAAAAGGGATTAGCGGCTGCCAAGCTCCAGCAACTCATCTTTCTTTCAACTCGGATTGGAAACTAATCTCTCCACCTTAGGTGATATTGTGAAAGCTTTTCCGTTTCCATATGTAATATAAGAAGCGCAGGGACAAAAAACATTTCCGAATCAATATGAATTTCAATTTAAATAAAATGTATTTGGCTGAAATATTTCTAAAATTCGACTAACTATGTATGAAGACTGATGTTAAAAGAAGAAGATAATAAATCAGAATGCAAGATTTGTCCTGCTCCACGGACTTATATGCATGCATACGTGATGTAAACGCATTTTGCTCATATTAGCTGCTTCACACAACACAAATATTCCGCATTGTAAAAAGGTGACCTGACCAAACCTATCTAATGGGAAATAACACCTGGCCCCATTGTGGTAAGAATGGCATTATTGAAAACCGATAATGGTTTCAACTCCAAAGGTAGTGGGTAAGAAACTGCTGGGCAGGCAACAATTTCGAAAGCTGGCCATAGACCCAACCGATTGATTTACGTTGGAAGACTAACCACAAACATTTGATAACTGTTAAAATACTATTCATTGCATGCCTATTTAGGTTTTATATTCCACAAACTACTTTTCTTGTTATGGCAGATTATTATCTTTTTTTTCCTCACCTACTTCATATGTTTTGACATGTTTTTGAAAATGCATTAATTAGTTAACCAATGTTTCTAAGCTATATATTAGCTATGATTACTATTTGAGGTACTTGTCTAACTTATATCCTATAGATCAAAACATTGTGCATAACGTTCCCTTAGGGGATTGAAATTAATATGTTTGGTGTGGTGGTGGTAGGGGGATACTCACATTTGATATGGCGAACCTCTGCATTGGTTCCCTGCGTCTCGCTGCTTCATGTATTACATCCTCTTAACTGTCTATTGTATTATTTTACCTACGTTGGATTATTGTTCGTCTTTCATTTTACTTTGCATATTGTCTCTTTTTATACACCATAGTAATATCGTACTTAACAGGCCCAATCGTTCTAAATTTAAAATTGCCACAATAGGAAGAAAGCGCGTGAATACAATGTTCCCTAATGTTCGTTAGCTTTGTTCTTACTCCTTAGATAAAGAACCAGTTTCATTGCAGCAAGTCTCTGCCTATGTGCGAAGAAATCCCGTTGAAGGGTATAGTATGTTTTGAACTTTCCCTCTGTTAACGCAAATGCATAATATATGTTGATTTTTAATGAAGGATATAACTACATATCTTTTTACGCTGCTGTAATAACGATACATTCTCTATATAGCTTCACTTATCCCACTATGGTCCTCGTTTTCGTGAAGGTTTGCTTTAGCAGGGCAACATATATATGTTCTAGTAACCTACGTTTTGGTGTTTCAATTTTCTATTCAACTAATATTTTCTTATGCATGTGCTGATAACTTTTGCAAGACTAATATTCACACATTAATCATTTTAAACAACATTTAATGTTGCAGTACCTGCAAAGTGTCAGGATTATGCAATAACTGTTACGTTTTGTGGAATCCTTGTTATTACATCCTCGTTTTCCGTCATTATTTTTCCACCCACTTTCATTAAAATAGCGTGTGCCATTTGTTTTCAATATCATTTAGGCAAACATTTGATAAATGGATTTCCATGGAATTCGTGTTTCCCACAAACCACGAATTAGTAGCATTTAAGTAACAATAGTTCTTATTTCAAGGAAAAACTGACCCTCTCACTAAGTACAGAAATTTAAGTACAATTTAAAATATATCTATTTGAAAATAAAGCAAATATTGCTATCAACGAAATTTAAAAAAATCAAATGGTTTTGAAACCACTATGCACGGTTTGTAGTATATTGATATATGACTTCTACTACATATTATTTAGACTCCGTTACAACTGAGTCCTAGAGAGTTAGTAAGAGGCTTACAGTCTACTGTAGGTAAAACTATTATCAAAGGCTTTGAATCTGTTGCATATTATCACACAAAATAAAACCTTTTGTACGTGTACATTTGTGGCTAGAGGCGAACAATCGGAAACGTAGAGGCTAGACCATAATAATGCTTGGTTATGCCATTGTCATATTTATTTTCTGACTGCTGATTTTAGACTCAGAATCTCCAAGAAATGTCAAATTGCACGCTTTAAAAGATCATATAATAATAAAGTCAACCTCCGTTAGGTTTCATACGACACATGAAAATTGCGCATATTCTCAGCTTTTTTGAAACGCTCTATATTTCTCACAATTATGATTCTGTATTTGGTGCACACAAGGGCAGGATGGAACATGTCACTGGAAAAACTGGTCTGACCCATTTACCTTAACCCCACTTCAGCTCTGCTAACGAAACATTGCACTAAATGATGAACAGTATGTATCTCCCAACATGATTCTTTTAAATGTCATACCTGATAATGTATATTTAGATCTACTCCAAGCTTTGTAGCAATTGTATTATGCCGAAATTAAGATCGTACGAAATCAGCGCTACATTCTTAATTAAGTTCTTGCACAGATAAAATCGTATTCAATGTAAGATAATTTTGTTTTATGGCCATAATGACAAATCTCCAACCGTGTTTACCTCTAGAAATACTGCAGCAGCAGAGAATTTGGTTCTTAAATGACGTGAATGTACGTTCACACTTTATGGGATTAGTCTCTTTCTGCTGTCATGTTCTGTATTTGCATTGTCGGTTGTCATAAAGGACGTATTGACAAGGTAGTGGAATTGAGATAAAGACATAGTGACAGATACATGGAATAATCTATCTTACAAATAATGAGAAACGGTTCTCCTGACTCATGTCCTTCTGATTCATTCCCCGCTAACATGAATGGAATTGGCATCTTCATTTAAGCAATCAACTGCAATCGGGTAAGAGAATCCACTTGTTCCAAACTTTTGCTAAAATTATAAACATTATAAAATAAGTGCCACTTATAATAATTTGCCATCTTTGTGCACACATCTGCAAAATGTAGAAATTACGTCAAACTATCCATAAAAATCTCTCTCTCAAACATGCACAGCTTATTACACACAAATATAGTACAAAACGCTTTGTATATACATGCTACATTTCACCCTGCAAAATGTGCATGATTTTGTCTCTCAGAAGGAGACAATCAAAACGTAGATAATAACTTTTGTTGTTGAACAATATGTTTAGATCTTTCCTTTTACCGGCATATACTTTTTCCAATCATATTTACAAAATCAATATCCTCTGCATGTTTGAGCTGACTTTAATTTGTTAAACTTCACCTATGTATCACATTATTTTAAATTGTGGTAAAAACCTGTACTTTACTATTAGTATCATCAGTCATAGTTTACCAACTTTAATGTGACCACCTTTAATGTGAAGTGTACAAACCTATAAGATAGAACATAATGGCATATTCAGTAGATTATGTTTGGCCCCAAAGATGAAGAAGCTTAAAGCGTACGTTTTCTCTTCCAATAATGAAGCAACACGTTCTGCTCTTGCACGAAAGTGATTGCAATGTAGAATCATTGATAGTTTGGTTACGACGATCAAGAAAAATACGTTCGCCTCATTTTGTTTTATTCTGTAAAATAAATCAAGGTATAGCAAGAAAAACACACATGGAATATAGCACGTTTTCGCATGATCTATTAAATATTATTTCAAAAGTAAATGGTATTTTGTTATTTTCAGAGCCCATAATTGAAGATAAAGTTTCCTAACCAGCAGTGAAATATTTCTTTCGAACTAAAAAAGAATAGATTTTCATTTTAGTATATATCTTTTGATACAAATCACGTCAATTTATACAACTCCTTCATGGTGTATCAATTATACTCACGGTTGTAATATTGCAGCTACAAAATGTTACCATACTCTGTAATAATTTTAGTAACGTGACTATTCAGAAACTTCGTTCCTACAGATAATGCGTTAAACTGAGTACATTGAATAATTAATGACTATATTCATACTTAAGTGATGTTTATTTTTGTTGACATATTTATGCATCGGTATAATGTCAGGTTGTTCCGACCTGTTCAGAGGGAAAGAATATGTTATAAAATATTTTTTTAAAAAATTCGACATTAGATAGGGAAAATATAATGAGCAGCAGCAGAAATAAAAGAATTGGGCTTACATGGGGAAATACAATTTTCAACTGCGTATATAGGGGAAGACATGTGTCATGATTTGGAAAAAGATAATACTACCCTAAGTGATATGGACACTGGGAGTGATAAAGAATTTATCCCACTGATACGTTTCTTTCAATTCATCATTATGAAATATATGAAACAAATGCAAATTGTCTTATAATGAGAAATATAAAATAAAAATGTATTTGGTTCTATTCCTAAAATGATCGATAGATAAATATATCATCAAGATATTCCTGTACAAATTGGTTAACTTAAGAGAATTCAAAGGATGCTGGTTGAGGAATATATTGTTCTAATTGCCATCAATATGGTTTCCGTTGCGATATTTCCATGTTCCTAAGTATGGTAGCATTCAAAATTTGCACTTAAAACAATTGTATCAAAACCGTGCTAATTACATGTGAGTTTGGTTGCGTTGTGGAATATTTCCCTAATGACTATAACATGATGTTGTAATTTTATTTTATGGTCACATAATCCGGTGAACAGATGTTTATGAACATTTACTATCTTGAAGGAAACTAAAAATATATTGCTACCTGAAATAAATGCATCTGTAGTGTCGTGACTTCGACTGAGCAAGGCTTTGTTTGCTACCATTTGTTTTCGTGGGGGAGGGGGCAGTTTCCTTCACGACAAGAGGAAAATGATAACATCTATGGCTAATTAACAGCCTAACGAAATATTTCTTGCAAATTATGCCTTGTAAATTAGGGAAGATTCTCAGCAAGAATATACATTGATAGAATTCTTTCAGTGAAATTGGGTAAGCGTAGGCCGTCGGCTAAACATATTTGACTAGCCCGTGTGTGTGTGTGTGTGTGTGGGGGGTGTTGAATAATAAATATGTAAGCAGAGTTACAAAGGATTAGCCGAACGGCTTTTTTAATGTAATGCCTTCAGGGCAGATACTATTGTATAAGTGTAGCTTCTGATCAACACGGAGGACTTACTCTTTTGAAGAAATCAAAATTTCCTTCACGAGAAACATCCGACATATCTATATTTGATGTTCCATTTGCTGGATTTTTATAGCTTTAACATTAAAATAACTCTTGTGAGAAACGTTGAATATCGGGCACATACACAGTTAACTTTGAACCATTGGGGTAAATAGTGTAATCGAAAACATATGTTGTGTCTTCAGCATTTGAAATTACTTCATTGCTTTCAAAGAAAACTACAAAATACATAATATAGGTAAAGTATACTATGAGTACAGAGAATAGTCTACACCAGTTACTGACGCTGAAGAATATGAACCGAGTCCCAGAATGGAACTTTCTAAAATGTATCTTCATTAAAGTTTTTAAAATACGAAACAGATCTCAAATTGGCATCACTTTTCACATAGGTATAAAATGTATTGAAGTAGATGAAGAATTTTCATAAACAAATTAAAGCACAATAAATATCGTGGGAAATTAGAGATGAAATCAAATTAATCAAAGATTAAATTTTTCGCCAAAAGAATATTTTCAAAGATGATATTTATTAAATACAGGGGTAGTCTTCAAGCGAAGACTTTTAAATTTTTCACAATTTTATTAACAGTTTTGAAACAATATATTTATCTTACTCATTTCATTTTTGTTGTCTGTTTGTGACGAAGAACTGTGTTGACTATTGGGTCTATGTCAGCGGTGTCTGACTGTAACAAATGGCTCATAAGAAAGCTTTCTCAACACATGTAGCATACATCTTGAAAGTATTTGATTCTTTAACATTGCTATTATATATCACAAATTACACTGACTATTGCATTTTGAAATCATCTTGAATCACCTATTTTATTAATATAAATATTAATAATCTTGACATGTTTTCATTGTCACGAGAACATTTGTCAGAGGAGGCATCGAAGATGTTATTCGCAAGAGCATTGTTCCTGTACGTTTTTGTGTAGGTGTGTGCAGTCCAATAAAAGAGATTTCGAAGATGTTTACAACAGCGACAGTATAATCTGAACGAATGCGATTTGCAATGTATACGTCTGTTGTTGCGGGATAAGACAGACGATCTGATATATCACATGAGTGATTTAAATCCAAAACTGTGTACCTTATATAAATTTTTACAGATTTAAATAAACAGTCGCAACTTGCACTAATAACAAAATATTTTATCTGCTTTGGTACGTATGTTTATACTGCCTTGCGCATACATAGGTCATCCGCGTTTTGGTTTTCAAAACCACGCTAATAAAAACTTTAACATGCGTTCATGCTAATGGAGTAAACACATTGAGGAAGATTTAAAGCGAACCATAGTGTATGTTGGTCCTTGTGCCTATATGTGTAAATTATCAAGACTCTAAAGGGCAAGTGCATAAACAATAGCGTTCATTTACAGGGACAATAGAGAAAACATATATTTCAGCGAAGAAGTAAAATATCAGAAAGCCAAACGCTTTTTAATTTATAATCGTATCCCCGAATATTTTTAAGTTGTTTATCAAACAGGTACAATGTTTACCTTAGGAAAGACGGTTATAACGCTTGCAAAGGAAATAATTCAGTTTCAAGTCGTATTGTAAGATAGATTTATTTCTCATGGGTTATTTAGAACAATAGTCTTTGGAAGACTTCTTTTTAGCATCTGAACACTTTATTTTTAGTAGCATTATGCCATAAAATAATTAATAATGCTAACTGTAATTCAATTCTCTCAAGTGCAACCTGCTATGATGTAAACCTTTGAGCAACGTTTTCACTTCTATACACAAACGAGAAGCATACAATTTCCACCATTCGTACCTGAATAATATAACTGATATATGAAAAGGTACTGCTTTGCGAGCATAATCGATAAAAGGTACTGCTTTGCGAGCATAATCGATAAAAGGTACTGCTTTGCGAGCATAATCGATAAAAGGTACTGCTTTGCGAGCATAATCGATAAAATGTACTGCTTTGCGAGCATAATCGATAAAAGGTACTGCTTTGCGAGCATAATCGATAAAAGGTACTGCTTTGCGAGCATAATCGATAAAAGGTACTGCTTTGCGAGCATAATCGATAAGGTTCTGTCAATAGCATTTATTCAGGTAAGTAGGAAAATCCGTTATAATGAGAAGGTTCACGTTGTACTCCTGCCTTAATTGAATTCCGCAGGCTTAAAACCTCTCTAAAGAAAACTATACGCGAACTTAGACGCATGGCAAAGAAGATTAATTGCTGTATCTTCATTGAAAGCAGTTTCTCTTTTCACAACTTCAATGGACCACGGACATTATGTCTAACAACTAGTTAAAAGGGATTAAATCCTAAAGATCCTTAACCTGATTAACCAACAGCAAACAACAGGAAATGAATGTCTTCCTCTCAATCTATTCCAGTATCACAAAAATATGCCCGAATCGAATTTTCCTAACTTTGATGAATTCTTTCTAAAGCCTTTGGATTTCGGGCTAATGGGCAGAAGACTTCAATTGATGGATGCATGCATATTTGCTAGAAAATTCCAAACATAACATTTCAAACGGAGCAGACAGAAGAGATTTTTGACTGAGTAACCAATTTTATGAAAGCTATTGCTATGGTTTTAGTTTTAAGAGTCCTCAAATGAATTGCCCCTGGGAATGTCCTGTATATACGACTTAGGAACTGCATATTCCTCAGGTGCTCTCCATTCTCTCATATGGACCCCATTATTAAAAGAAATAACAAATAGGAACTTCTGTACCTTAAGATTCGCCAGTAACAGATGATATCCTGTTCCTGTTCGACAAAAAGTGACTGCCGTTGTGTCACCAAGAATAGAATAAAGAGAATGAATAGTATAAAGAGGATTGTTGTGATCAATACCTCTTGTTTTTTCTATACCAGGAGCAAAAGTAACTTCATCAAAATCATGACCAGTAAATGTGTCAGCGAAAGGAATAATTTACTGGTCAACATCATTCTCAAGTGCTTTCTTTGCCATGGCTCTAGTAACTGCATACTTTGTGTATAAATCAACGATTTCATTTTCAATAGGATCGACTTTCTGATCCAGACATATTATTTTATATGTTATCAATAAACTACTGAGTAGAGAAATTACTGACAAAATATGCTTGGTGAATTAAATAATAATCTTCAGATCTAGGAACATAAATTTCTAAAGTTTCGAAATTTGGTGTATCAAGATAGGTCGTAACATCTCTATTGGGGCAAGTTTTGCACTCTCCAATTAACACGAGCTGTCTGAGGTTAACATAGTATTGATTAACCTCCTTGGATGAGCACAGCTTATCAAATAATTGCTCTTTTTCTCTTCAAATTTGACAAAGTCCTGTCCAGGTTCTTTTTAAAAATTCATTTAACCTGTGTCTATATGCAATCAAATGCCAACGTATTAACCTTACACATACATTCCTTAAACAGCACTTTGGCTTACTGAGAGTGAAGTGCAAAATTAATGATCTGTGAAGATAAGTGCAATTTGCAATATTATAGTCCAATGATCTCTTAGCCATTTCAAATATTGTTTTGAAAATTTGGAAAATATTTATCTATTTAGTTTTCCTTTAACTGAGTTATTAACCTAATATTTCTAGTAAAAATCAAAACTGAATTTGTATGGAAAGGGGGAGAGGGTGTTTCTCAATTGATAGTTCTCATTTGTTTAATCTAAATTGAAATTGTTTTTATTACTTTTCTCTTTGCATTTGCTACAGCCCATCTTCTCAATCTCTTTCTCTCTCGCTTTCCTCTTTCTGCAACTGCAATTCTCATTTCTCTCATTTCTCTTCCTCCTGCTGAAGCTGTAGCTCCTTAACTCTATTTCTGTCGTGTGTTTTAATTTTAATTCTGTTAATGTTATGTCAGAACCACATAAGGACTTTCTAATCAAACCTTAAACATTCTTATCCCAAAAATACTTTTCTACCAAGTATTTGATCAAAATATTTGTTTCTTCTTGCTTTGCTAAAGCAACCTTCGCCTACGAAAGATCATATTGTCTGGCAAACTGGAACAATTAATGCTATTTTAAGGACTCTGGCACCATTTGTATAGGATATTAAAACAATGCTCCATGTTAGATTACATTACAAAAGCTTGTTGATTTCACTATAAATTTTTCAAATATGTAAAGTAATACATGGGACATAGAACATTCCGAAATAAATGAATTGATGTTTCCAAAACAAAGTGCTTCTGAAATATTTGAAAGAGATTTGTTTCCTAAAGATAAACCCCTAATTTTCTAGTACGACTCTATGGTCTTAACCTAAGTAACAGAAAAGAGATGAAAAGAGCAAAGTTTTTAAAACTCAACAAAATAGTTTATAAGAGAATATTAATAGAAAATATATTGGAGCATTATAAATAAAATTCCAAATAGTTCAGAAAGTTTTATCACCGGTCCTAAATGAATAAAGTTCCAATCAAATGTTAATAACAAAAACTTCAACTCCGAATATGTTCATGTGTCTGTAATGGCCTGTAACGTGGAGATGGGCCAAACGTCTTTTGACAAATCACATTAGTATAATCATAGTTTTCCTAGTCAGAATTCACTATAATTACAGTTAATGTTTCTCTCCAAGGGAATTATTGAAAAGCACTCTGCATTTCTAGTGAATAATATTTTGAATAATTAATTCTACCCAAATGAAATACCATACACGACAATAAGAATGATCCTGTTAAAGATGGTAAAGCATGCATAAGCGATTTCTCAAGTAAACAAGAATATATATAAAACAACTACAGACAAAAGTAGTACCGAATGAGGGTCAAAAGTTCATTTGTAGAAACTTCTAAGCTGTCGACAAGATAAAATCTGTTAATAAAATAATAATAAAGAATGTAGCAAATATCACGAACTTTGAATTTGAATATCTTGTTACCTTTCCTTCTTCTGATTTAAATGTTTTATCATTTCTTTTCAATGCTGGAGTTTTCTAAATTGTATTTCCATCCGGGATTTCTTTGACCAAAATAGTCTTAATTTCTGTTTGAACAAAGATGATTCTACGTCGGAAAGGGATTAGCGGCTGGCTAGATGACATTGTGAACTCTTTTTGGTTTCGTTATGTAAAAAAGAAGACCAGGAAAAAGGTATTCGAGAGTCAAAACGAATTTACATTTTCTTTTTAAAAAAATGTAAGTTATCTAAAATGTTTCTAACATCCGATCCCCAACGAGCCCCCAATTTATGTTGGAATTCCATGATCATAAACTCAATAATAGAGAGAAGCAATACCAACGTGTGTTGTAAACGTCATAAATATTTTAATAATCAAAGTGATAAAATAATAAAAATATGATGAGCTTACACTATTATTTATTGAAGGCAAAATAATCCAAATATTTATATTCTAGTATTTATATTCTAGTCCAAAGGATGAAATCATCGGAATGAATGCCAAAACCTTAGCTGATGCGGTCTGCCAACAGTCCTAATGCATCAAAATGTCATGATCCAGAACTGCTTTGAAGAATTCACAAATGTCCCAGAATACTATTTTAGCCCAATGAGCACATTGTAGTTCCAACGAAATATCTGAACCAATGTTTCTTCTCAAATAATATCTAAGCATATAATTAAGTATGTGTGAAGACTGATGTCAATCAACTAAAAGAGAAGAAATAGGAATGTAACAATTGTCCTACTCCACGAACTTCTACACATGCATAAGGGGTGAAAACGCATTTTGGTCCTATTAGCTACATGATATTTTGCAAATATTCCGCATTGTAAGCAAAACTCACATGACCAAATCCATTAAATGGCAGATAACCTAATTCTTTTAGGAACCACCTGACCCCTCTATGCTAAGAATAAGATTCTTAAAAAAATAATTTTTTCGACTAAACATACAATGCTTATGCAGTTTCTGGCCAGGCAACATTTTCGAAAGCTGGACTCAGACCCAACTCATTTATGTCCGTTACTAGACTTCCCACAACGATTTAGTACATATCAGCTGTTAAAATACTATTAAATGCATGCCTATTTAGGCTTTGCACTAAACAAACTAACTTTTCATTCTATGGCAGGTGATTCTCTTAATTTCCCCACCAATTTCATAAGACTTGCAGAGTCGCTGAAAGTGCATTAATTAGTTAATCTTAGTTTCTAACCTATATATTAGTAATGATTTCTACTTGTGATACTTGTTCAACTAAGATCCTTTAGATCAATAAAATGTTTGTTTGCCGTGGCGGGTGGACGCTCACACATGGTATAGTGAATCTTTATATTGGTGTTCTGTGTCTCGCTGTTTCATGTATTACGTTCCCATAACTGTATTGTATTTTATTTACCTATGTGTGATTCTTGTCATACTTTCATTTCGCTTTGCAAATTATCTCTTTGTTTTACACGCCCTATTACCGAACAGGCCCAGCTGGTTAAAATTTGAAATTATCCATTAGCTTTGTTCTTACTCCGTAGATAAATAACTAGCTTCATTGCAGTACGTTTCATCGTATCTGTGAAGAAATCCAGTATAAGGGTATAGTATGTTTTGATTTTTTCCCTCATTGTCTCCTTTTCTCGCAAAAGCTTGAATATTTTGCATTAAATCCTGTTGTTACCCTTTATTTGCAAGCAAGAATACATATAATTATCTTTACATTAATAATAACACTCTTTTCATTGATTGAATGGTAATATTCAGACATGTTAAAAATCATAATGGTTCCTAATACTATGTTTCATTTCCTTTTCAAAACTATTCTCGCTGGAACCTCTCAGACAAACTGAAATATTCGTGCAATGGTAGATTAAAATGTAAAAGTATAAAATACAAAAGAAAGAAATGTATGCAATTGTTGAAAAGTCCTGATTTGTTGAATGTTTAAAAATACGGTATGAACATAGTAAGACCAGGTGGAACTGTTGTTATATTTCCTTACGGACAGATGGGACTCAGTGAGAAACAAACTACAAAAGGTCAACGCTGCATAAAGAGTTAAACCTGTCACTTCTTTTAGCCTATAGGTACTAGCGCTAGATGTTATTTAAATATACTTTTGTCCATGAAATGTAAGCAGTCTTTGGATTTTAATTAAATGGAGGAGGACTATGCTAACATCCAACATTGAATTGTCCATTATAATTGTATAGGTTTCTACGCTTTATATTTAAAGAGGTGAACACATACTAAATATAAAATTCCCCAACTAGTTCTCTTTTTTATAACATAGCATGTCGCCGGTTATGTTCAAAAATAGACAAAAAGATGACCAATATTTTAAAAGTAACCACCGTCAAAAACTAGAATATATCTTCAAAATTCTGAGAATTTGCGAAAGAACCATGACGTTTGGCCCGTTTCAGCTTAGAAATTCCAATTTAGTTTATGGCAGTGTTATCCTGAAAAGGGTTTTCGTCTGTTCATTTTAGATCCAGTAAATTGCATAAATAGCTCAATCAATGTAATTTCATAGACCATATGTCATTCATTGCCGATGGATTAAAGAAGAATCGCCAGAATGTCTCGTTTATACAATTTCATTTGAGTTAAAACATGAAGAGAGAGAGAGAGAGAGAGAGAGAGAGAGAGAGAGAGAGAGAGAGAGAGAGAGTACAATGATGGGGTTTATATTACATAACATAAAATATCCTGTACATGTTAACCCTAGAGAGACACTAAGCATTTCGTCATTGAATAATACAAGCATTTTTGTTCTTATTTGTTTTCTTCTGCAGGCGTAACATTACGAACGTGTTGACGAATACCGTAGCTTTAGTGTTAGTACCAATTGCTATATATGAATAGTATGTATTTGAATATATTTGGAAGACATATAGAACAATGATAAGTTCATTAGCGCTTTCCAGAATTTAGATCTTTGTCTTGTGCTTGCTGCGTTAAATCCAGTTATAACTAACCCGATAAGGGGTCTTATTTTAAGTAATTATGCCGTTATAAGTAACACAACCAAGCGTCGTCATCCTTTCTTCTGCGGTAAAAGTCCTGAACATACGTTCACGATTAGACGCGACATATGGCTCAGGTTTATGATCTCCATAATCTTCTTAAACATGCGTATTCTCTCCTCGTACGTTATTGGAATAAACATAAATTGAATTCAAATGTAATTAACCTTCTGTTTAGTTGTTTTTATTCAGGTCTTTAATCAAATATAAACTGATTATTTCGCATCTCATTCTTAAAGGAACTAACACAGCCCTGACTCCACGGCTGGTATATCTGAACACGTAGAGGCTGTACAAGAACAAGGTGCACCACTGAGCCCGCCTCAGATGAGTATCGGTGGAACAGTTATTAAAGCTGTATTTACAAACAGTAACTACTCATGTTGACAGAGGCAGCGAAATAGATGCATCTGAAAACGTACAGGCAGTCCATCCGACATATGTATCATCGAGCTCGTTCTCTGTGGAAATATCGATAAAAGCAACAGCAAGTTGTTATGTCAACCTTAATGGAGACGTAGACTACAATGAATTTGATGGAAACGGTATGAAATCGTTAAGTATAGCTAAATAGGGCAACCCTAGCAACCATGAAATGCAGTAGATAATCAAGACGATTATGTTGACTTTATAGACAGTAATCATGGAAAAGAACGTCTCAAGTGCTACTCAGAGTAGAATTGCCAATACATTAATGTGTGCGCATTATTCTTCTTCGCTAATATGTTGCTATTTTATAAATCCTTTGTTAGAGGAAGTAGATCTTACCAACAGTAATATACCCTGCATCTAATACCTTAACAGTATGAAATATTTTTGTACAAGCAACGTGCAATGCATCTATCTATTTATCTATCTATCTATCTATCTATCTACCCATCTGTCTATCTATCTATCTATCTGTCTGTCTGTCTGTCTGTCTGTCTATCTGACTGTCTGTCAGTCTGTCTCTGTATATCTATCTATATATCTATCTTCGCAGCAGGAGGGAGCAAACCGACCCCCCAGAAAAGTGGCGTCGACCTTGAGGGCGAAACATCCTCTCATCAAGGTCTCAGTGTTGTAATCCGGCTTAAAAAGTTAAATACGCAAAATGATACAAATTACCACCAGCCAACGAGACCAGCATGTTGTAAAACTGGCCTAATTTGTATTTTTTTTTTTTTTTAAATTCAAAATGTCGATGAGAGGCATCTATGAAAAGTGTGTCAAAGATGTTTACTGATTAATATAGTCAAATTTTATTTTCTGATTGAACAGCTTTGATGTAGCTGAGCTTTGTACACCATCTGCGACATAATGTGCTGATCTGTGGATAATATTGAAATATTTTCCCGCGGCATTCATTGACATAAATTATTTTGTTTCTCCGGTACAGAAATTTATTACTTTAACAGGCTACGGTGTTTTATTTTCACATTTGCCAGTTCTTCCCCATTTGCTGTTCTTGCTGTATGTGATAGCTTGAAAGTTTTGAAGGCGATTATCGAGTCTATTCGAGTTTATGTTTTCAATAACAAGACCGTCTTCTTTCATACCATTGAAGTATTAGTAAATAAATCGGTGTAAATAATAGTTTTTCAATTTTTACTGCCAGGACTTCCAACAGCGATCATAAGGTAAACTTTATTACCGATATTGCCAAGGGGTATTTTTCTTCTTGCAGTTTCTTATACCACCAGCTCTGTTGGCTTCATAATTGTCGTATATCAGAAATTTCTTAACCACATTAACTTTAATCTCTTCTTCAATTTGCTCCATATATAAATTTAATTTTCTCTAATATAAATTTATTTTTATTATATCTATCAAGATCAACTTTAGCTCCCTTTATGTTAATATAGTCAACGTCATTTTTTATTTCATAACATCCTTTCAGCTCTGGGTATTTTCTGCCACCACATGATACACATAATTTTGTTTTCCCTTAACGTCATCTCCACAGTTCATACATGGTTTGGATCCAGTACTGCCTCGTCGAGCGCTGGCCAAATGAAATCCGCAATAATCATCAGGGCAATTTTTTATATTATGTTATTGATCCAACCATGAGCCATTTAGAGCTATTATTTGGTCTATCATATTAAATAATTTTGATAACATCTAATGAGAGAAGGTCTGTTAGAGAACAAAAGACAACTTTTCTTATATCTAATAATGAGCAAGTGGGATATAGGTTAACAATTGCGGGAACAGTATTTTAATCCCAGCGAGATAAAACCATCATTCCAAGGTTAAAAATCGTACAAGACAAATTACTAGATCAGATATAATCTTTGTTAATTTCAGAGGAAATTCAGGGATTGTCTGCTCTTAAGCCGGAGAAAAGCAGAGACGGGTTTTCTGAGATAGAACGAAAAGATTATCAAAGATTAAATCACAATATAACACCATATTTGATTTCGATATAATAATACATAAGAAGAAACGTCCGCCATTTGATCTTCAAGTACAAGATTAAATCAAAATCGCACAATATGAGTTTAATCAAGGCGGTGCTGCTCATGTTTTCCCAACATTCCGGATAGATCACGATGGTATTTTTGTTTATTCCACCATGAATGACGAAAGAGAAGCTACTATTATTAATGATCTTGTAGACGAGAAACGATATCTGTTCAGAATACAATTTATTGTCGAACATCAGAGCCAAGATGACCCAACATAGATTATACGGGATACACTGGACCCTGTTAAAGCATCAGGACGACATAAAAACGTTGAAACAGTGGACAAATATTCTAAACCAGGTACACTGACGGGTTTTCACCGGTTGTATTATTCACGGGTATATCCGGTATGCGACGTTGTTTAAGCCTGATATGATTTAAACGATCCTGATATTAATGCTCTTCGAACCAATGAGAAGAACGTGTCAGGGAGCATATTATGAACTCGAGACGAGAAAATGGACTTACAGAGTCACGAATAAAACCCATTACTGAACAGGAGCTGAAATAAATGCGTTCTAAAAAAGAAAACATTGAAGTTTCCAATAGTAGTAAAAATAATAGCTAACAAGAATTTGTTTAATTCTGGCAAAAACTGTAGTAAAGGCGCCCGAACAACGAATATAGATAATAATTCACACGCGTGGACTGACATAGTAACACATTTTTCACCAGAACGAACAACCAGATTTTATAACGGCGACAGTTTGGAAGAGATTTAAAATATTGATAAACGCGACAATGTATCGGTCTGGCTATTTCATAGTAATGGGTCAGCTGACGATGATGGTGAATCAACATTTGATCAGTTTGTGCTACTATCTGGTATACTTTATCGGAGAGAAAAAACTCTCCAACACACGATGAAATACATTATGGTGAATTATATCAGCGATGGCGATCTTGAAAGGACTGCTAGCGTCTGCGACTCCCACACCAACATAGATGAATTGCTCAATGACTGTATTGCAGAGGCGCGAGATGTATTAGTGTCACGGCGAAGTGCAAATTTATGCACGCATTACAGTTTTTTTCGATGGAGTGGTGATGCCTTGACTCGTACGCTGATTGAATAAGCCATATATTCCTAAAATCATCAATTGGGATGAAATATGCACGGTCTCGAAAGACACGCTAAAAACGTTTCTTACCTGGCGGCGAACAGGGACAACCTCCTCCGATTACAGGAGAATAACACCACAACTGGCTAAATAATTGCGCCGACGCTTAAGAGGAAATGTTGTAGGACCACTGCTCCAGCGATGAATCATTACGTGAGCTGAAACCGTTAATTAGACTTCAGCCAAACAGGCTTCAATGTGAGATCATGCACAGTGCAATTCTATAAACGTCTATGTTGAATTTTTGGAACTATGGCGCCTTAATGATCTGATAGCTGTATCACGAAAAATACGTCCGTGACTCACCTCAACGTAGACTATTTAACCTTCAACGGGAAATATTTCTAACGCTGCCTGTTCCACTGTGTTATCGTCCAGCGGATAACAATCTACAAAATATTTCAGTCACGATTCCAGTAACTGATTCCCAACAAAGGTTTGTTCTTAATGATATAGAAGAAGTTCAAACAGAGGTTGTCGTGCTGGATTCTAGGATATGTGATAACAATTCATTCGTCGCAGGGGCTAACAATCTCAGATACCAATAGCTGGATTGTTGATGATCGCTTAGAATGGTCAAATTTAGTATATTTGGCAGTATCGAGAGTTACAAAAATATATCAACTGCAAACAACTGGCACAGACAATTCCATGATTGTCTACGACACTCCACCAACTGGAGCACCCACCCACAGCACGTTAAAGAAATAAATAGCTTGTTATGCGCGAGAAGATACAAAAAACTGCGCCAGTTTGATACTGATGTTGAATTTGTCAATTATGCTGAAACCACGACAAAATAATCATTGCGCCTGCCGTAACACAACAGTGCTGTGGCAATATGTTCCTAATTACGTACGACAATTTACCGTGGACAAAACCGATAGTAGTCTCGGCCACACACGCGCAAATGTTGCGCTGACATGCCTTGAGTGGAACAGACGTATGGGCGCTAACATCCTGGAAAATTTTATGTGTGGTTACATTCCAGACGGGATCGATTCATATTTTTGCACCGTCCTCAAGTTCACCAGTTTCACATATAAATATCTGACTGTCACGTTGCAGCGCAGCACTGGACTCGCTGGCAGGTTGCGCCGCTTAACCTGGATGTGTTTTGTGACAATTGCATCGACGGGTTTCATAGCAAGTTCACGTTTGACTTCGTTGCTATGACTGGAGACGGTCTCGAAACTGACTCACAAGATCTGTTCTTGCTCAGTAATTCTTGGGCGCACTGATGTCCAAACAATTACTCAGGAAGTGTTCGAATAAATCGTACAACGGTGGCCTGATCACGATTTAACGCGGCATGTCCACGTCTGAATTTCACGTTATGTTGTTGCATCAGCGATGTTACTACACCGAGAAAGTCTTTGCCAGGATTAACCTGTAGCAACTGTGGCTATCGCAGGCCACCACATTAATAAATTCGTTCAAGCGCGGCTGCGACTTCAGTTGCTGTTTTAGTTCATAACGGCTCCGCTTCTTTGTATCTATTTGCAACGTCGACGAGTGTCAACGTGCATTTGCATGTGCGCCGTTTACGTTGTGTACCAATGGCGTCATGTGATAAAAAGAAAAATACGCCTGATGAACTTCTTACTGACATGAAACCGTCAATGCTGAATCGCTTTGGGGAGTGACAGATAAATTTGCCATATTACCTGAGGTGACAACCAATCTGCGACAAAAGCACGTGTTACACCTAATGCATCGGCGAGTTTGCTAATTGTTGCAGTTCCCTTCCAGTATCCTCTTGGACTACAATAAATCGACTCCATTATTGTAATTATCGGACAATGAAATGCCTGCTCCCACCGCTAGTTTACCACTCATCCCTGATTTTATCAACCAGTTCGCGAGTGATGCTGTTATGTTTTTACTTTTTATTGACTTGAAGTTGTGAATCAGCTTACGTCCGTGATATGTCATTGTTGCAGATCTTTATTTTTATACTAGACGTCATGAGTGTGACACGCTTGATCAATCGAATTTACTGGAAATCAAATTGTTTTGGTTGACTTTTTCGTCAAGTCTAACATCAAGTCGGGTTCCAGGACCACTTCAATTATATCCTGGAAGAAGGTTTTCCCTGGTACTTTGCCTATGCCGTTCCTGGTAATTTCGCTAGTGTCTCAGCAATATCACCGGCATTAATAGCAGAGCGATCCGACGCCACAAACTTATATTTTTTATGCCGCATTTTACACAATCACCTGTAAGTGCTCGCTTGCCATTTTTCGTCGTTGTATCTTTTAGCCCGGTTGTATCCTTAGCCGTCTTGCATCGAACGCAATACAAACTCATAATTATAAAGTATGCTATACTCGTACAATATGAAAGTAATTGACTTTTCAGCTACACGCGAGCAAGCACCGGTGACTCAAATGGGACAAACTTTATTTAGTGACACCATCGGTGAATGACGAACCATGCTATAATATTCTTAGGGGATTCAATGGAGCAGCGGGCGTAAATGGTGTTATTGAATTTATCACTAACATCAATGATGCGCCGTCCATCGAAGATTTTGGTGGGGAAGGGATTCAAAAATCGTATGGAATACGATGATGTCATGCTTGACAAACAAACAAATCCAGCCAGAATATTGTTACGAGGCAGACATAAAACACAGATGTTAATGTATAAGTACAGATATCATGCTTGCGTGTGTATTGATACAATTTATAATTCTATCAGTGAGAAATTATGTATGTGTGAGGTTATAACTTCTTCAGTCTGTCTGTCTAAATAAATTCTATGCGTGTGAGGAATTGTAAATGTTGTCTGTCTGTGAGAAAGTATCTGTGTGAGGTTATAACTTCTGTCTGTCTGTCCTAATAAATTCCCTACCTGTGAGGAATTATATATGTTATCTGTGAGAAATTCTCTCAGTGAGAAAGTCTCTACCTGTGAAGAATTATAAATGTTGTCTGTCTGTATATGAAAAATGGATCGGCGAACGCAGCCCTCACAGGTGCATTTATTTATAACTGATCGCATGATCTCACAGGCGCACTTTTACTGATAAAATTAAAATTCACTCTCTGTTAAGGTAACATGATTATAATTATAACAGAGTCACAAATTTTTGTTATATTACAGAATAATAACAGAATTATAAATGTTCCGTCATCTCTTAATATATATCTTCCAAAAAGTGAATTCTTTGACAGCAGCGTTAGTAACACGGTCAAGGCGTTGATTCGATATTCGCCTTGGGAAAGTTCGCTCCAGGTTGAGCCCAAGTGACAGACAATATTTGTCGACATTTGTAAAGAAAATTATTATGGTGGGGTGGGGCCGAGCCTGGCTTGAAAGTCAGCATGATATGTACTAATCATTGATAATTAGGTCCCCATCACCTCCTCAACCTCGCAAGGGGTGCAAGTTTTTCACCCTGGGATTTGCTTTGGGGAGGTAGGCGTGCCAAAATTATCAGTGATCAGTACATATCCTGCTGAGCGTGTGGTGGACAGCCCTTTTAATTTTTTTTTTTGTTGCACTATTAAATAAATGCATTTAATGAATTTATTGAATTTGTTTATTTTATAGAAATAAATGCATTTAACTCATTTAATCAATTTCTCTCATTAAGACGACATTAAACGAATAATTGCATTTATTACATAATGAATCAGGAAAATATTAACAAGATTATTTCTAAGATTGAACAATTACAACAAGATGGTCTTGCGGTTGAAAAATCAGCGTTGAATTTGAAATGATACAGCTGCGACAGGAATGGGCAGATATACACTAACGGCAGAATATCGCGCTATCAAATTACTCCAACGAGAAATGGAAATTGTCATTGGCTATATTGCCAGCTATCGATGAACACAAGATAGCTAAATTTGGTCAACTTGCAAGCGCAATTGAGAAAATACGATCAGACCTGTCTCGGCAATATGAAACTCGAGCGGCTGTAAGTGCCGCGCGAGACAGCTAAAACAACTTGTGTTGGTGTCCACCAATCCAAGGAGGAATAACAAGGTCACCAGTACCAAAAACAATTAGATCAAATAAAAAAATGTTATGATTTTGGTATTTTTTTGTCATTGGTGGTGGAATCCGCTATATTTGGAGTCTTTTTGTTCATTGTGGGCCGTTCATGTTGGACCGTTTCACGGTCTGTCACACACATACAAACTTATAGATAATTCTTCACTACGTGTGTCCAATAAATTACTATTCTGGTCGGTTAGACGGAAACGTACCCGCGAAAACGACGGATTATGACATGGGACATAAACATGAATAGTGGGCCAGGACACAATCAAATAAACAGGCGGGACTTTCGGAGATAAGCTGCAAAGAACATATGCCTTCTTGGCCTGCCCTTGCGATGCTTGCCCATACGTTGTATAACTTCCATGGACTGCATCACATACGAGATTTAGTGAATTCGTCGACGTGATAGTAACGATACCCGGTGATACATGACGACCGCCTCCATAAAGATCGTTGTTATGTTGAAGAATATCTGGAGGGCTTCTTATTTTCTCCCATGTGGCATAAATCTTCGGAAAATATTCGTTAATTATCTAATCGAGATCCCGCTGCATTTTATTGATATCCAATCTGTAATATGGGTAGTGTCTTTTGAACAACACACGTTCATCAAAGTAAGCTACAGTTTCCACTACAGATTTTTGCAATTATGCCGCATTAGCTTTCACCTGGTTCAGATGTTGTACTGTCTCATTGATTTTTTGTTTAAGATTATCATTCGGATATTCAAGTGCATACTTCTCTAAAAGCTTTATCAGACTGAGCTGTGTGCTTTCATATTTATGCGCTATTTTGCCGATGAGCGCTTTATTACACTGCCCTAAGTTGTGCATATCCCTTAACAGTTCTTCACTAAACAACATATCATCATAAAACCATTCTTTATTAGCACCCGGGACAAATAATCTCATATATCTCGATATCCCCCAGAACAATGAATCCCCACTGATCAACTGTTGTATTTCTAATATTTATCCAGGGTATTAAATATCTTGGTCTTCTCAAAAATATTTATTGGTCTGCTAAATAATGAAATCGCTTTGGTCATGGTGTTCAGCATAAATTGGTACTGCAGGCGCTCATTCCAGCAAGGTTCTGATCGAGGACATATATATGTGAACGGCGTAATCGGGCCTTGATATTTCAATGACAGAACTCCGTGTTCGCTTATGTAATTTGTTTGCTATCTTTGATTTTTGTTCCCTATTATTGATTTAATTCTGCGCTTATGTTCGTCATTGATTTATTCAATTTGGCATGATCCTGTTGGAATTTCAACTACGTTCCAGTCGGGATCCTCTGACCAATCACGTTTCTTATACGCGAATACCAGTGAATATTTAGTGCCGAATCCACCAGTGATTTTACTCTGATATTTGGCGACCTATAATAAAGTCATATTTGTGCCAGTGCGATCTCAAGCGACCGACCATTAGGTGCTTTCATCGGAGATGGAAAACAATATCGAATTCCAGCTGCGTTGATTTCGCTGATATCATTGTGGTCGGTGGGGGCTTTGTGTTAGCCATAATCTGCTCCAGTCTGGAAGTTATTTATGCGGTTATTATTATAAATACGGCGGATTCAAAATATGTTGCTGGCATTGTAGCGAGGGTATGGTTGTGTTCTTCTGATACCGATAATAAATATCTCTAATTGCAGTAAATTCGCTGTCTGATATTGCACCGTCGTTTAATCCCGTTGACAGTATCGATGATATATTTATACATGCATCTGTGGCAGCGTACACTATTTATCTGTGTTTATGTCATTTCATAACCGAGCATGTAAATTTTTATTTCGCGATAATATTAAGGATACCAACAGCTCCGACAACAACCGCGACACCGATTCTAACCACAGGCGATATGACGTGCGTCGCTGATAACATCGATTAACGTCGTTGTTTCAGCGACCAGCGAGGATACCACATACGCAACATTGTCGATGACAATGGATCAACTGCGGCTTCTTTTTGTTTTGACGTGTGATCGTTAATGATTGTTTTTCTAACGATGCCTTCTACACATGCTTGATGATATATATATATATATATATATATATATATATATATATATATATATATATATATATATATATATATATATATATATATATATATATATATATATAAGATTGTGTGGGATTCATTGAGGCGCTATTTTGTACTAAGTAATCAGTTGATGCATTGCTGTAACGAATTCGAGACACCACCAATATGTCTTTGAGCTTAATTTGCTGTCTTCTGAAACCGATATAAATTGATCCTCGGTGTTTTGATTTAACACGAATGACACGGTTCCAGAAAATCTATCAGTGAAATGAGGCCATGGATATGTCGTAAATATCCTAAATAGAGCAGCACTAAACACTGAGATCCTACACACCCCGGTGACATCAGAGGTATGTTTGATGGAGTTGTTTCGTTGTGACCATGTGTTGATCCAGACCCCAAGGTGTATACCGCGATGATGAATCACATCCGTGCCAATCATTTTCATTTTCTCGTTGATATCATCGAGTGGTGTTCAAATTTCGGCGAGCTTCATATCGATATTTGGAAATCCAAAAAATTAATTAGCGACTCTATTCATGTTTCTGCAGAAAATTCAATGACGAGCCCATATCATACTCCGATCTCAACGTGGTTAATTTATTACTCCTTGTAGTTAAGTCGGTATTGGTCGCGGCGTCTTTATCATCCACGTATTTCTTCGTTGCAGCGTCATGGCCTGATGACGGTTTTCTTCGAACAAAGAATTATATTTCCGTTCATGTTAAGTTCACCAGTCATTGTATCGTCGGCTTTAGCAACAATTTTAAGGATCTCTCCTATGGTCCCTCCGATTCATTTGCGTGTCTTTGATTTTTCCACCATCAGTAAATACCAGGATGTTATCGTTGATTGCACCTGAGATTCGAGGGAGAATATCGACCCATTTGATTATGCTCGTCTTTAGCCGCCCATGATGATCCTGAAAAGCAACAACCTCATCCCAATCAACCCCGGGGAGACTCATAAGATCAGCCAGTTCTTTTCGTGTTGCATATTTTGACAAATTAATTTCATCCGGGGTATGTTGATGCACGGCGTTATGCGGCGGAGCAGATGACCTTGACACGGTATTAAGTACAACAAGTACTTCTGGACCGCTTATCGGTGTATCCGATAACGTCTATGATGGTAATGTTGAACACCAGAATGGGGGTGGGGTGTATTACTGACAAATTATAAAAATTCTTTTGGTTGAGCCAATCCAATCGAATCAAAATAAAAAAAACACAACTTGGATCAAACGCGTATGCATTCCAATGAGTACCTGGACCAGAACGGTCATCGAGATTAATGATACCAGTTTTAACGCGTTTTGGTTTATCCGGTAATTGATCATGCATGTAAACGCCTATAAAGTTTTCCATGGTTAATCGCCGAGCAGCATCAAGTAAATCAAAATCCAGCATGGGGAGTTATAGCGAAATGTTCCTGGCAGTCTCCGACCTTGACCGTACTTCGTTCCTGGTAATCTTTGACCCGTCTTTTTATGGATTTTTTTAAACCTGTCTTGTAGCCTTTTTCAATGCCATGCCGGCAGCTTTTCCAACGGCACCAAGTGCGGTTGCTTTTGCAACAGTTGGGGCTGCAGCGGCAGTCAGTGCTGGTATCATCCCAAGAGGTGGGAATATACTGCCGATCCTTGCTGTATCACTGATCGCATTCGCGAAAAGATCGACTCGCACGCCAATTTGTCATTTCTTCCGTCATTGTAGTACTTGAGCTGACGTTCAGTCAACGATACATTTTTTGGGCCCTGCAACATCACTAATTTCAGAGATATTTTGCCCCATAATATCTTCTTTGATGCCGATTGAAGCTTTTTAATCTGACCAGGGGTCAGAGTAACGCTGGAGTGATGATATGATATATCATCATGAATGATTTAATTATATGTTTCCACTGGTGCATCAATGACTCTCATTCGTTCTCCAACACCTTCAACCAGCATTGTTTTTGTCTGACAGTATAACAGCAATTGCTCTATAATCGGTAACACCAGCTGGCAGTGCACCTACTCGAGCTCGAAAATGTATGCCAACGACAGATGGTCTAAACAAATCCAAGTGTTCCAGTGAAAAGCAATAGATCGGATACAGAGTTGTGAGATCCCGATGCGATAGCTGCAAACCAGAATGAACATTCTGATCGTGCCCCATAAATGTCATCAAACGATGATACGCACGTGCTACATGATTATTTCCAAAATCCAGCAACACGGCTTCAGATGATTCTTGATGTCCGTTTATCCTCAGAGAAACTTCACTAACCCCAAGTGGATCAAATACCATATGATTTCCTATTTGAGTATTCTGTCGCTGACATCCTGAAAATCTACCAATACATGTCGTGGTGCTGAAATTTCGTGCTGTGATGAGATCTGCCATGCAAATGTATCAACAGTTGTGCATGTTTTCGGATCCTGCGTCATCGCCAACCATGACAACGTCGATTTACCGCCGCTGAGAGAAAGCAGCCGTTGTTCTTCCACGAGTGATGGTGTCATTGTTGCCATCCACAACGAAAGTTTCTCAGCGTCACATTTCCGTGCTCCGCCACAGTTTCACCTGCGTTACAGCATTCAGCGTGCCAGATAGCATCGTCTTCAGTGGCTTTTCGAACAAGGACAACTTTATGTTTCGCCTCGAAGATAACTAACATTTCTGCAGAAACCAAAGATATGTGATAGAGGTATTACACAGCTAAATCTTCCTGGAGCATGAATTTGATTTCTACGTCCTGCGAACCCCAAGTTGAAATCCGCGTTAGCGTTGACGAGCACATCTTTAATATCTGCGTCATTAACTACCGTTACATTTAGAGCTTCGACGAAGATAAGGTCTGTTATCGGCTTTATCCACAGTGTCCTTTGCAAACATCAATGGCAAACCAGCGGACAGTGAATAATCATCGGAATATCTTGCGAGAGCCACTATCATTGTGGCAACATCAACGTTCTCATGGCATGCTTCAATTTCTCGATCATCAATGTTATGGCGTGCGCAATTGAATATCGCCATAATTCCGTTAATAATAAATCCGCCTTGTTGAGCACCATATGGATTACCATCACTTTTTACAGGTGTACCCTGAATTTCAGTGAATGCCTCTGCGGGAAGGAAATACCTGAATGTATCCTGAACTCGTATCTCTATTCGTCCACGTTGGCTTGGTTTAGTGCTTCATAAGAATACCATCGATAATCACGCACAGACTCATTCACACCCATGTCGAATGCGGGATCTGATACTAGACTGAATATTTTATTATAATTTTGCTATTGTCTAAAACGATGATCTAACAGCGATCAATAAGTGGTTGATCACTGACGAGGACGGGCCATACCACTACCTGATATTAGGTTTGCAATTATATGTTATTTTTCATCTCGGCTGCGGTTTGTGTTGTCAGAGATGACCCGCCAGCTAATTCTTTCAACCGTTCCTTTGTAGCTTGGTTTATTATTTTACTGACACTTGCTAGCATCACTTCGGTGCTGGGCAGTTTTACCGGTTGTGGTTCTCGTCGTATTAATCGTGCGAGTATGTCTTTGATCGTTGAAATGCTTTACCAGCGGCATCACCACAGCACCAATATCTTTATCACTAAAAACGTCGACGTCTTTCATGCCTAATTGTTTTACAATCAGGATAGCTTTTAGGGCTATCCTTCTGAGTAAACGTTGAATAACATCCCAGAGCCCATCTCCGTAGATCGCTTCTTAAACCGGTAGTCATGAATTTATCACCCTGACGTTTTCAGTTCCACTTTGGGCAGCGTGTATAATCATGTTATTTTGTTATCACCGATCTAATTGATCAATCACTGTAGTGATCTTCGGTAATTTCATCTATCATCGCCCAATAAATGCTGCTGTCCATGAAGCCACCGGTAAATATACGCTGACAAATAGAGGTTGCTTCATTGATTATTTCGGGGAAATTATTGCCCGCTCGTCTTCAACCAATAAAAATTTCCAATCGATCAATATCAGCCAGGACGTTACTGGGACAAAGTTTATCTCGAATCACCAGAAAGGTTGGTTTCTTACGACGTCGATGTGCTTGAACATTGCTAGCGGCAAGGCTACTTCCGATTGCTTCTTAAAGTGATATATCGTGCCAATCTGGTTGTGATTCCGGCGCGGTGATAATGCTTATTTGAGGACGCAACCTCTTCCTTCCCCTTCTTTTTTCAGATCTAACTTTTACATCTGATTTTCGTTTTCCTTCTCCAACTTTTCAAGTTGACTTACCATTTCTTCAGTCTTCTGTTCATCTTTTGCAATAAGGTCCTCTGCTGCTCGGTTAAAGATTCAAATTTTCTTTTATCATCATTATATTTGATTTCCTGAATATTAAAATCAACTCAAAAAACATATTTGACAAAATGGGCGGATTTGAGTCGGTCACGATATTTAGGTTTTACATATTTGGTTCTACGATCATATTCAAACGCTGTAATATGAAGTATTCGATCCTTATAACCGATAGCGGCAATACCTTCCTCAGTAATATATATATATATATATATATATAT
>JAECUM010091072.1:0-32927 GCA_016617855.1 Megalonaias nervosa
TATGTCGTCATGAGTTTTCTTGCTTTGGTCTTTATAAAAAAAAAAAAAAATTTAAAATTTAAAAAAATAAAACATAATAAGAATTTATTTTTTGTTAGATTTCATATTTTCTTTTAAAAAAATAAAATGTATATCGAAAGTAAGCATAAAACTACAATTCTTAAAAGATGAAATTTGGGTTTCGGTCTGAAGAATTTATATATTCTTACTTACTACTCAGATATTTTTTTTTTATTCATAAATGACTGATGAAAGAGAAACTAGTTTAAAAATATAAAAGTGCGATTTTGCTCATTTTACAGAAGGGTTTATTTGCTTTTCTCATGGTGTAATTCTCCCAGCTTCAAACTGCAGATAACTAGAACAGAACATTATATAAGACAGCTGGTTTCAGTGTTAATCTAACAACTCCATACTGGAGAAGAGATGGCCATTGAATTAAAGTTTCCATAGTTACGCACTGATGAAATAGGGCAGTCTCCCGCACGTATTATTCCCGAAAGTGAATTAGAGGCCAACTAAACTGTATTCATTTCATGAGTCCTACTAGTGTAGTATAGATGAAATAAGTTTTAAATTAGCAAGCGAATTTTAGGGCATGGCAAAATGAAGTTGTCTCTTTTGTAACCAAAGTGTAACTCAATAAAGGATTATAATGACATGTAAAATTATATTAATAAGAATGTAGGATCTTTCACGAGAGTCGTAAAAGATTGAAACTATTGGACGTATTTCATAAATTTTATTTGAAATAATCTCAAATGTAAGATTATGTTATGTGTATGACATGACAAAAATGATATTCATTTTAAAAAAACAAAACATATTAATAGTGTAGAGAATTTACTTTAAATTACATTCGGATGCATTGGTCATTACACCTTCAAATTATAAGTCGTCATGCCCGTCATTTGCTGTGTTATTGGGTGTTATTAAACGTGTGTAATATGGGAAAATATCATATGGGTATATTAATCTCAATAGGAGCCACCGTGGCTCAGTGGTTAGCGTCTTAGACCTTCGACCGAAAGAATGCGGGTTCAAGCCCTGCCATCGGATCAAATCCTCGACCTTACTGGAAAATAGTGAGATAACAAGTACATTCTACAAAGGCATTGAACCTATTACCTCCACTTAGACTTACGAACCGATCCTCTAACTTTGCAACAAGTGATCAGGAAAAGTGCGGGCTGCTGAACTCGTAATTTTGCTGTTACACGTTTAAAAAATAATGATAAACAGTTACGGCATTTTAAAGTTCGAAATCAAAATTTTTTTCTGACATCATTATACATAAACAAGAAATTATAAATGTAATAACTAGTCTTGACCTAAACAAAACCGCTGGAACCGATCAAATCAGTTATAAACTGTAAAAAAAATATATTTGAAGAAATGTATGTTCCATTGCAAACATTTTTAAATAAATCACTCGAAGCCAGCGTGTTGCCAACACAGTGGAAGCTAGCGCATGACATGCCGATTTATAAGAAAGCAGACAAAACACTATCGTCTAATTACAGACCAATTGTTGACTTCGGCTAAATTATATACACTATTCATACGTCCAATCTTAGAATATGCTTCTGGAGTCTTGGATAATTACTCTATTGAAGATTCGGAAAGATTAGAATAGAAAAGAAATCTGATGCAAGTTGAACCGATCGTTTCAGGTCTATACCCATTAATTCATATAGATAGTCTCTTTATGCGGAAACTGTTTGGTGTGCACAACGAAGGAAAAAGGAATCGAGTCTCAAGTTTGTATGGTCAGTCTCTGGATTGCAAAAATAGCCGTGATTAATTCCTAATATGTAAAAGGACATTTGTAACTCGCATTTCTGTAGGTTTAGAAGAGTGGAAATAATATACTACCACAAAAGTCTTATTCTTCTCCATTTATTCATTTAACATGAAAAGGCCCCCCCCCCCCTCGAAATTAGGCTGAGTATTTATCAAAGACCGTCAACCAGTTACAGTATAGAGTTATTGTTTGAATCGGTCTTTATATCCGGCATACACTGAGCGAATAGCTCTTGGTCAACAGCCAGCGTCTCGATATTTGTAATAATGTTTGTGTTATATTGTTTTTCTTTTTCCTTTTTTAAGGGGTGGGAGGTGTGACGCAGTAAATTGACATTCAGCTTATTATTACAGAAGTCCACTTCAAATTGCTGCAGTAAATTGTCGTCAAAATTTTTGTTAAATTGAAATTCCATGCTTTTCCAACAAACAAACAAACAAAACAAAACAAAAGCAAAAAATAAAAAAAAAAAAAAATAAAAAAATTTTCGTCAGTGTATGAATTCGTGTATATGCCTCTGATTGTGATAGGGTGCTGTTATCTTCATAGATAAATAACTGTTCGTTGGGTCTTTATATTCACAGTTTATAGCACATACGGAATCCACAAAAGCTGGTACCACCAATAATATTCAATTGAGTACAAGTTTTGTCGGCAGTATTCAGGGGAAAACTGTTAGCACTTGCTCAAAGATTTGTAGTTATAAGGGTGGGGTGGGGATGGGGTCATTTTCTGTGCTATTCTCTGGTTAGGCATGACGAATTCGCGGAAATGCGTACAAGTCTTTACCTCTATACATTTACGATGATCTGAAAGGACCCTCATATTTAGGTAAAATTATGACCGTTACCGGGCGTTTCTGAGTTGAAAAGATGCCGAGTGAAAAGAATTACGCCCAGTGCAATGTATAAACTACACACGGCAAATTCTAAAGATAACATTTTGTGTTTTTATTTATTTATTTATTTATTTATTTATCAGAACTCTTTGAGAACTAGAATGTAATTACCGATTACACAGCTAGCCTCTACGAAGCTTTTCGTAGTCTCCAACTGCCATGCATAAAATAAGCTAATGTTTGGGGGGTGGGGGTGGGGTGGGGGACAACAGTCTAACTAATTGGGTAAGATCAAAGTTTAATCAAGAAACATTAGGCCATGTTGGAACATTCATATACTGCGGTGTGGGGCCCCGCTAAGCTTAGAAAGATGACAGCCCAAATAAATCCAATGATAAATAGTCACTGAAATTGACCATACATATATAAATACTCTATACAATTTAACACAAGTTTCTTCTCTAAATTCCCATTCACTTACAACTGACTTTGCTGACTTTTGGAATTTACAAAATGATAGTAAATAGTAATATAAGGTATAGAATGAATATTAACAGTGGAAAATTCAGTTCAATATAGGAAGAATTGCACCTACTTGACTTCTGATAAGTACATACCACAAAACACAACTCTCACAGAAGCTAAGTCTGTCCATCAAAATAAATCTCTTGTGCACTTAGATCTGGATGAGTATCTGGATCAGATTCAAGCTGGTGCTTCTGTCAGCATGATTGACCAAATTATCCTAATATTTTACCATGCAAATCAAGACCTGCCAAAATGAAAAGAGACAAGTGATACAGCAGCAGAGAGGGTGAACCCTACAACTTTGTAGAGACCTTATTTTTGAAAATTAAGGGTTCCTACGAAGGCTGAAAAAAAACATTTTTGTCTTAATAATGAAAACTTCTTTAATTGACCAGATTTTTCACAATCTGGTCACATACGTATGTCATTCACCCTCTCTGCTGCTATAAATTAAACAGCCAGTATAGATATTATCAATAATGAGTTCTGGAGAACCACACTCAGCTAAATTAGCTCGAGAGCGACTAGAGGCAATTAAAAAATATCTACCTGTTCGTGATTCTGTTAAGCAACAACTACAATCGCGTCAGGAATCTCGATTTGAATTTGAGGAGGATACAAAACAATTATTTAAACCTATCACTGAGACCATTAAAGGTATTCAACCTGTGTTAGAGAAAACAGCTGAGGCTACAACTGCAACACAGAAGGTTATTGGAGCATTACCAAACCAAATTAAGGAAGCCATAGAGTCTGCCGATAAAACACGCGCTGAAATTCAAGATGTTAAAAATATTGTAGAGGATCTGTCTAAACCAGAATTAAAAACTCCGTATTTTAATAAACAAGGCTATGAAGCAGTTATAACTGATCCTGTTAAAGTCGCTGCGGTGGGATATCAGATTCGGAGTAATCTTCTAAAGCCAGAATTTTATAACACTCCAGAAAACGAGTGGAATGCTAGGGTATTTCGGGAGTACAAGGATATTTCACAAATTAGTAAAAAATATAAAGAAGAATATAATGATTTTGTTAATGAAGTTGATGAAATGAAAAAAAGTGTTGGAACACCAGTTACACTATCAAAAAAGCAGAAATCTCGACGGCGGAGACAACCATCACCACCACAATTTGAACCATCACCACAACGATCACCAAAAACACCATCGAAACCAAGTAAAAAAGCATCACGACAAAAAACACCAAAACCATTTGAGCAATCACAAAGTGATTATCCACAACAATCTGAACCACCATCACCACAACGATCACAACAATTACAACAAAAGCTACAACGAGAACAAGAACTACAAAAAACAATAGAACAACAACAACAAAAAGAACTAGAATTATTTAAAGAATCATTTCGTGATTACTCAGAATTACTACCATCACCACAAATCAGATTACCATCATCACAACAACCAAGTGAAGAAGAATTTCAAGACGCTCCCGGCGCAACTGGAAGTGGTTTAGGAAGTGGTCTTATTACTTGCCCCAATAATATCCTTGCTGATGTCGATCGATTAGAAATTCTCATCGGAGGAAAAAGAGCTGGTAATAATTCCCCAGAAATCATTAATGCAGTAGCTGATATTTGCAAACGATTATTTACAGGCGGCATCATGGATATTAATGTGTATCGATCCCTCATTAATGAAATCGCCGATGATTATTATAGTGATTAAGTATGTAATTAGTGATAAAATCACTTAATAATAACAATGATCGTGCATGGTACTCAACGTAGACCTACCATGGTCAGGGTAATAAACTCTCGATTACCGGTATACAAAACGACCTACGGAGATGGATTAGGTGATGTTATTCAGGGTCTGTTTAGAAGGATAGCCCCAAAAGCAATACCGATTGCAAAGCAGCTAGGAATGAAAGCTAGTGATGTTGTTCGTGAAAAAGGTATAGGCGCTGTTGGTAATCTCGCTAGCAAAGCATTCTCAGCAATTAAAGATAGACTATCACGATTAATACGCAGACCGGTCCGACCTGTGAAATTACCTAGCACTGAAGTGATGCCAGCAAGCGTAAGTAAAATAATAAATCAAGCCGCTAATCAAAAACTAGCGGAGTTAGCTGATATCCCGATGTCGGAAAGGGAAAAAAATATAACCGCTAGTCTGATAGCAGGAAGTGGTCTTCGAGTTAGACGAAGACGATAATAATAAAGATGTTTAAGCGCATATCTGATCCCGCGTTTGACATGGACGCACCAGTTCTCAAAGATGAGTCTGTGCGTGATTATCAGTATTATTCTTACGACGCACGAATTCCAGATCAGCGTGGACGAATCGAACTACAGGTTCAGGATACAAGTAGATATTTCTTACCCGCTGAAGCATTTATCGAATTTTAAGGTGAAATTATAAGTACAAATGATGTCGAATACATCGCTGATATTAGGATTGGTTTTGTTAATAATGGTATTATGGCGTTATTTGACAGCGCTACGTACATGATTGATGGAAAAAATATTGAATCAATCCAGAAGGACGTTGATGTTGCTACAACGATATTGGGTATTGCGAGATACATCGACGATTACTCAAGATCAGCTGGTCCATCAATGATGTTCTCAAAAGATACTTCTGACCACCCTGACAGTAGGCAACACAATTTAGTACAAACACCACAGGATACTGCAGTCGATCCACATCCAGATGGAATGATAGCCCGGCCTGCTGCTGCATTTCCGTTATTGCACAGTATTAATCCAGAATTCAACTTAGGATTTACAGCACGTCGAGCAATGTTAAAAGGTGATAGGAGAAGATTTTCATGTGCAATTCCACTGTCACATATTTTTGGATTCTGTAGAAATGTCAGAAAAGTCATTTTCGGAGCCAAACACACAGTTGTACTTGTACGAAAAGGCGATGATAATGATGCATTATGGAGACCCATTGGTGATGCTGGTAAAGTAGTACTAACAAAACTTTCCCTGTGGATGCCAGTGATGACTCCGTCAATATCCGAAGATGACCGGTTGTTATCTTTTATGAGTCAAGGCGGTAAATCAACGTTGTCATGGTTAACAATGACCACAGATGCTGTTCAGAGTGCAATTGATGGTTTATTTACATGGCAGATAGCTTCTCAGCAAGGTGTTTCTGCACCAAGACATATATTTATTGCGTTTCAAAATATTGCACGAGTAAACTCGCAAACACATAGTCACATGATATTTGACAAACTCGGTGTTTCTGAGATTTCATTAAGGATAAATGGACATCAAGAACCATCCGAGGATATATTACTGAATTTTGGAAATAATCATGTAGCACGTGCATATCATCGTCTTATGTCGTTCATGGGACGCGATCAAAATGTTGATACTGGTTTACAAATATCGCAGCTAGATTTTACATCGCTGTATCCGATTTATTATTTTTCTCTAGAACATTTAGATTTAACCAGACAATCTGTTGTACATATTCATCTTCGAGCTCGTGTAACATTGCCAATAGCACCAGCACCATTAATTCCTAATTACAGAGCAATCGCAGTTATACTCAGCGATAAATCGATGTTACTCGAAGGTGTTGGTGGACGAATGAGAGTTATTGATGCTCCAGTAGAAAACATGTAATTAGATCGTTCATAATATTAATAATGTCATATCATCACGTTAGTGTGAGTCTGACTCCTGGTCAGATTAAAAGGCTGCAATCAGCATCAAAAAATAACCGTGGAATAAAAATATCGCTAAAAAGAGAACAAATGACCGGTGCAAATAAACTATCGTTGACCGAGCGTCAGTTTAAAAACTTCAATGACGCTAAAAAAACAAATAAAGGCGTCAAACTTAATCTTTCTGCGGGCGCGATCAAAGATATTGCTAAAACGGGTGGTATATTTCCACTTCTCGCAGCAATACCAGCATTAATAGCCGCTGCAGCACCAGCTGTTGCAAAGGCAGCTGCGCTAGGTGCTGTTGGAACAGCTGCTGGAATGGCGTTAAAGAAAGCAACCGGACAAGGAATCAAAAAAAAGGGAAAGGGTCTAAGATTACCAGGAACCCCGCCTTCGTGGTACGGAAAGGGTCTAAGATTACCAGGGACCCCACACTGGTACGGAAAGGGTCTAAGATTACCAGGGACAGTTTACTAATAACACCCATGTCCAATTTTGATTTACTTAATTCTGCTAAGCAATTAAAAATTAAAAATTTCAGAGGTGTTTTTATGCGCGATCAATTACCTACCGTTGCAATGCAACATGAAACCGGTATTATTAATCTCGATAAAATTCTGGCCCAGGCACGCACTGGGTCGCATATGCAATTGATCCACGTGGAATTATTTATTTCGATTCGTATGGATTAGCACCACCAAAAGAATTTCTTCATTACGTTAGCAATAATACTGCTCCAATCTGGTATTCAACGCTACCGACACAAAAAATAACTGATCCTCCAATATGCGGTCGTGAAACCCTCGCTGTGCTTGATGCTATATCAAAATCAACAGCACCGCCTCATAAAGTCGTGCACGCGTTCACTACACTACGTCATAACACTTAAACTGATATCAGTAAATATAATGGTAGATATTTATGGAAGATCCTCAGGTAAAGCTCAGAAGGTTGATTTATCTAAATATGCAACCATTGATCAGCTCAGAAATGAAATCGATGATTTATTAAATATAACAAGTGTGGATCAAAATGAAGTCGTCGTTTTTCAGGACAAACAAGGACGATTAAAAACAAGTAACATACAACTACCAGATGTACTTATACGAATTCCCAACGCGGTTGTTAATAATATCGTTACTTTCACTGATCAAGGTAAAATACAGGATTCCGGTAAATCGGTTAACGATTATGTTAAGAAAACTGGTGATGTATTTACCGGTGACATTATTATGTCAAGAAGAAAAATTACATATCTTGGAGATCCAATCGCAGATACAGACGCAGCAACAAAAAAATATGTCGACGATCAAGAATCCAAATACATGTCAGTGCGTGGTGGTATAATGCGTGCATTTCTCGACATGAATAATAATGGTATTAATAATCTCAGAACACCAGAAACAGATTTTGACGCTGCAACGAAGAAATACGTCGACGATAGGGAAATTCCAATAAAGACTTCGTTAACGACTATCAATGATGGAATTGCCGCATTTAGAACTGAATATAATAATCACATACTAACATTTCTAAATTTTCGTAGAAATGTAAACAGAGTTATTAACGAATTTTTTGGAACTCCACCAACTGTTATTATTAATCTCGTTGACATTAACGCAAGACTCAACGATATCAATAGTGGCATTCCTAACATTATTCAAAAAACTAATCTCGTTAAAATTCCACACGGACGAGTTAACAATATCGTGTACACAGTCGCATCAGGAAAAGCAACATGGTCGCAGGAAAATAACACTTTTAAATACACTGCAGAGGTCACTGGTGTATATAGATTATCTGTGTTTAGCAGTGCAAAATTTACTGTATTTACAACATTTCCATGGCGTTATTCAACCGATGATTTTTCTGGAATTGTGTCTATAGTGTTAAATAAAGATGTCGAGGAAACGTTTATGCTGATAGCGGATGATAAAAAGTTAACCACAGCAGATTATTGGTGGTGTATTGAGTTTGTAGCTGAAACTCCTCAATTAGTTACCTAGATAAGTATAATGAATCAAGAGTCATTTATCGATGTTCAACGTCACAGATACACTCAAGTATGTGAGTGTCAAACCAAACTAAAAAATATCATCGACGATTACACGATAAAGGTAAAAAATATCGTCGACGTATGGTTGTTATTGATATAATGGTATACTCGGTTTCTGCTGTTATTGCTGGAACTGGATTATTACTATCAACAATAACGATGACAGCTCCTGCAGTTGTAACAATTATAGTTTCAACGGCAACAACATGCGCAGGTATTTTCAGTATTATCTCTAAGAAAATATCTACATGTACGAATGATAAACTAAACGAGTACATAATGAAATTGCACACAGCAACAGCCGCATACACTAAATTATGCTCGTATATTTCAGCATATCTCAGTGATGGTAAAATATCCGATGAGGAGTCTGTAACGATAATGAAAACCTACGATGAAGCGTTCATAATTGCTAGTGACAATAACGGAAAGATGGAGAATTAAATAATAACGATAATAATAATGTCAGAGTCGCGCGAATTACTTCAGCCGATATTAGCTAATACAACGCCGTCAAAAACTACTATGATATCATTAAGTTCAACCAATCCTGAATTTAGCGTTAATTTTCCAACTGCAATTCCAGCAAAGGAAATAGCATTAGCGCAATTACGAGTTTATTATAGTTGGCCTAATATTAGATCAAAACCGTTTGGTGGACAACAACCACATAATTCACTGGTATTTGCGAATAAAAATAAACCAGATGGAACACCTGATTGGCAAGTTGTTGGAATTTCAACGGGCAGTTATCAAATAGACCAGATTAATGATGAGTTCCAACGCAGAATTAAATCTATTACAGGGAAAGAATCTAAAATAGCGATTACTGTTTATGAACCAACATTATCAGCGGTGATTGAAATAAATTCTCCTGATTACCTCGTAGACATTTATCAAAGTTCGATTAGATCCGTGTTAGGATGGCCTGATGTTCCACCTGTTTATAATGGAGTTTCAGAACCAAAAATAGAAGAATTTAAAACGAGTGAAGAAAAATTCATTAAAGATCCAGAATATTGAGGAAAACAACCATGGAGTAATACAAGATTTGGATTTCCAAACGACGATAGATATTACTTTACTGATTTTGACGGTAAAAGGATCCCCAAGTTGAATAAAGCATTATTTATTCTTAACACAGACACCAAGACAAAGATTAGTTTCTATACTGTTGATGTAGGATTTATTAAACATTTTTTAGATACTCTTAAATCTGAATACGATAAAACGTTTAATGATTTAAGAAATTTGCTTATTTCTTTATCACAACATTATAATGAAAATGTAAAGCAGCAAATAATCGAGTCAATAAAACATTTAAATGGGGTCTTATTCGATTTATACATCGTCAATCGAAGTATTATAAACACTGCGACTAAACTCGATGGAAATAGTTACACAAATCCAGAATCTGAACAAGTATTTCTTGATTATTATAAAATAACAGAAAAAGATTTACAAACATTTGTTATACCAGATTTAAATAAGGCTAAAATGAAGAAATCATTAAATGATCTTATTGAAGAATATTATCCGGGAGCAATTGAATCGTGGAGAAACATAGCCCCACCACCGGTTATACTAAAACACAATAACAATCCCTTTGGTACCGAATATACTTCAGACGATGTCAAAGTTAGACAATTATTAAATAATTGTTTTACAGTTCCATCTGTAACGGCTCATTTCGCTCAGGAGAAAAATTCATGGAAACCAACACGATCGGAATTTCTTGAAGATGTCAAGAAAAGTTGTATAGAATATGGACACGGTGGATTATGGAACACCAAATACAACCATAGTGATGTTATCTCGGTTGACATGGTAGCGTGTTATCCTGGAAGTTTTCTTGGATATGGAGTATGTACTAAATACTTTAAGAGATTCGGACATCCTACACATGACATGACCAGGGTTGCGATAAACGGACCCTTACCAGATTTTGACTTAACAGGATTTGCTCACCTAGAATCATTCGAGTTTAGAGAAGATCTCCATCCGATTACTTATGCTTGGTTTGGAAGACATTTTTCAGAGCGATTTTGGGTTCCGATAGTACTATTGCGATATATGCTTGATGTTGGATTTTTAATATCGTTGAGAGTAACTGAAGCGATTATATCGTATAATTCACAGAAGCAAGTTTGGTTACCAGAACCGGACAGATTTAATATTGATGATACCAGGAAAGAATTCCCTGATATTGATGAAGATTATGTTATTAAAATAAATAAATGCAGGGACGAGTATGATGAAAAATTTGCAAAAGATCTCGGTAGAAAGATAATCGGTAAATTTACTCAAGGTGGTTCATACGATCATAAACGAACGTGTACAAGATTGATTATGGACGATGCTGAACTAGATTTTATAATCGCTGATACAACGGAGAAAAATACATTTATAAACAGATGTAGTGCTTATTTATCAGATGGAACGAAACTAGGTACCATTGTGAGCTATCTTGATGGCGAGTCACCGCAGTTTACTCATTTAAGATCTTCGATGTTAGCTTATGTCTCGATAAATCTATTATCGATGATAAATAAATTTCCTCGTTACGCTGTCAGAGTCGCTACGGATTCGTTTTATGTACACAAAAAATATACAGATTTGTTAAAACCGCTACTTGGTAATGGTGAATGGGGAACATGGAGAATAAAACAGGAAAATATACTTAGTTATTCTGAATCTGCAGATGTTGAAATTGTGGAGACATATTACAAAAATAATAATCAAATATTAAAGTCATCTGCACCATCTGTGTACGATCCTGTATCTAGACATAAAACCGTTTATTTGAATGGGTGTGGAGGGTCAGGTAAAACAACTCGTACGATTAACTTATTTATAAATAATATCTCAGATATGATTGTTTTAACGCCTACACATAAACTCGCCAGAGAGATAAAAGAGCGAGGAGTAAAATCGTGTACTTATCATAGTTTCTTTAGATGGTGTGGAGACACATGGACTCCTGAACGAATGGGTGAGAAATATATACCTAAATATATTATATGGGACGAGATATGCACGGTGTCGTTAGAAACACTAAAAACATTTCTTGATTGGTTGTTACTAAAGAATACTGCTGTGATTATGTGTGGCGATCATGGTCAACCACCACCATTTATTGGTCAGTCTCCACATGAATGGCTGAAGAATAATGTAGATTATTATGAAGAAATAAATGATGACCATAGAGCTATTGATGAACCGCTAAAGGAATTTAAAAAGTTAATCAGACTTCAGCCAGACAGAGTACAATGTGAGATAATGCGAGGAGTAATTCCAGAGACTTCTATGAATGAATTTTGGACTTTATGGAATCCCGCTGATTTGATAGTCGCGAGTAGAAAGATAGTTCGTGATGAACTACAGGATAAATTATTTACGTTACATAAAGAAAAGTTTTCAGATCTACCGGTACCATTATGTTATCGCCCCTCAGACACTCGACGACAAAATATTGATGTTGAAATTCCTGGTGGTGGAATACAGAATCTTGTCTTGAATGATATCGTGTTGGTTGTTGTTGATGTCGTTGAGAACGCGTTGAATATGGATAAATCGCCATGGACGTTAGGATACGCTATAACGATTCACTCGTCGCAGGGATTAACTATAACTGATACTAAAATCTGGATTGTAGATGATCGTATTGAATGGTCGAATTTAGTCTATCTCGCCGTATCTCGAGTCAGGAGAATATCGCAACTGCGTAGGGTTATTGTAGATTACGTAATAACTGAAGAAATCACTAACAATATCGATATCAATAAAAAATTAGTTAGCTATAAACAGTGTGACAAAAAAAAAATAAGCGTGACTTTGATCTTGATGCTGAATTTATTATAACACTAAAACAACTACAAAATAATCATTGCGCAAGTTGCAACTGTAATATGTCATGGCAGTGTTTTAATCCAAGACAATTTACCGTAGACAGAATTAATAGTGATCTTGGTCATACACGTGATAATGTGATGTTGACATGTCTTGAGTGTAATCGACGTCGAGGGTCTGGACGTTTACAAAATTGAACGTGGTGGTAATTGTGTATCTGCAGGAATTATTTGCAATTGTTCACGTACAAATCCACGTTGAGGGGCTGTAGAATCTAATCTGTAGATTGGAGGTCTACCAGTGGATCTTACCACGCTAGAAATTTTATGTGTAGTCACGCTCCAGATAGGATCGGTTGCTCTTTTTTACCACCTTCAAGTTCGCCAGGTTCATATAAATATCTAACTGTAACATTACCTAATACTGGTTGAGAGAAAGATTCACGTCGTATTGGTATATATTTTTTTTTGATCGCATTAGAAGGTTTCATGGAAGTTGCACGAGTAATTTCATTATTTAACGCAGCTATCACACTTGGTAACCTTGCAACCCATTCACGAGATCTCTCACCGGACTTAAAGTCAGTGGATATTTCCCTTGCATATTGATATCCAAATAACCGCTCAGCAAGTGTTCGATTAAATCATTCAACGATTGCCTGATCACGATGAATTTCAGTATGTCCTCGTCTGATTTTAACGTTATGTTTCTTCATCAACGATGATACTACTCCAAGAAATTCTTTACCAGGATCAACTTGTAATAACCGTGGCCAGCGTAGACCACCACGTTGATAAATTCGCTCAAACGCAGATGCAACTTCAGATGCTGTCTTTGTTGATAATGGCTCCGCTTCTTTATATCTACTCGCAACATCAACGATAGTTAACGCGTATTTGTACGTGCGTGATTTTCGTCCGCGTGTTTTAATGGTATCGTGTGGTAAAAACAAAATATCTGCTTGATGAACTTCATTACGAACGCTAACATCAAAATGCGCATACTGAATTCTTTTAGGTGGACTTAGGAAGATTTGCCATATTGCCTGTCGTGCTAACCATGATGCAGCAACATTACGTGAAACTTTTGCTGCTTCAGCAAGTTTACTGATTGCTGCTTTACCTCTCCAATACCCTCTCGGGGAATAATAAACAGATTCCATTATGATAGTTATATAATTTAATTGCCAGCCCCTAGCACTAGTTTACCTTTCATAGCAGTTTTTACTAGAAAACTAGCGAATTTATCTCTGAGAGATTTCTTAGGTATAGAATTTAATGCGTGAATCAATTTCACATCTGCGAGATGTCGTTGTTGCAAATCTTTACTTTTATACGCGACATCATGAACGTAACACGCTTGATCAATCTTATTTACTGGATACTCTCCTGGTTTTGGTTGATCTTGGTTATCGAGTCTGATATCAAGACGAGATCCTGGACCACAATAATTATATCCGGGCAAATGTTTCTCACCAGGGTATTTAGCCCATGGAGTTCCTGGTAATTTTCCTAACGAAGCAGCGATATCCCCCCACCTGTCTTTGTTGGAATAAACTTATATTTCTTGGTGCCACATTTCACACACTAGCCTGTAAGTGCACGTCTTTTATTTTTTGTTGTTATTGTCGTTAATTCAGTAGTATCGGTAGGTGCTCTGCATCGAACACAATATAGAATCATATTATTTATTATATGGATATAATTGACTTTTCTGCGGCACGAAAACAAGAACCAGTAAAGCACCATCCAGCGCTTCCGAATACTATCAGAATGATTATAATAGGCCCATCTGGAAGTGGGAAGACGCAATTACTGCTTAATCTAATAATGCGATGGTTGAAGTGGGATAAATTATATTTGATAGCGCCATCTGTAGATGATCAGCGATGTTACGAAGTACTTAAAGATTTTAATGAAAACGCAAAATTGTTGCATGAAGACAATGTCATAGACTTTATTATTGGTATTGATGAAGCGCCATCCGTAGATGATCTAGATGGATTCATTAATAATTTAGTAGTGTATGATGATGTTATGCTGGACAAACAATCAAATCCAGCTAGAATATTTTCACGAGGTAGACATAAAAACACAGACGTGATTTATGTTACCCAGAGATATACACAAATTCCAAAAGTGATCAGAGATAACTGTAACATTTTAGTTGTATTTAATGGCGTAGATAATCATACGCTGCAAAATATTTATTATACTTGGTGTTCAGGCGACATGGACATGAACAAATTTAAAAATTTCTTTTCAAAAGCACAAGCTGCTCCATTTGGTTTTGTAACGATAAATTTACATGATCCTAGGTCAAGATATCGTGACGCACTTGATATAATTTTTGGATAAAAATCATAGCAGCAGGGAGGGTGGACGACAAAAAATTAAGTGACCAGATTGGGAAAAAATCAGAAAAAATATGGTCAATTAGAGAAGTTTTCATTATTAAGACAAAAACTTTTGTTTTACAGCCTTTCGTAGGAACTCTTAATTTCAAAATATAGGTCTCTACAGTTAAGCCAAAAAGTTGTAGGGTCCACCCTCCCTGCTGCTCCACAAGCACGGTGTCATGGTGTAATGTCACATAGACGTAATGCCTTGGAGGCACTGACTTGGCCTCACCCCAGTTTGACCAAAATTCTCTATAATTTTCCTCGAATCGATATTGTGCTTCATCTTGTTTTTAATCATATTTCTAATAATATTTGGATTTTTGTTAGAGATAAATGCAATTAAAAGAATGAAAATAATCTCTTCCGTTTTAAAATTGTACGTATATCTTTTAAAGCAAGTTTATGAAACCTCAGGTTTTCCTCAATTATAAAATAAGACTAATGTTATCAAATTCAAGAAATTACGTCTGTAGTCTTTGATGCATACTTGATGTTCCGGGAACGAAGCAATAAGAAAGATACTTTTATAAAAATCAATTTGAAGAAGAAATTTCAATCATCAGTAAAATCCTGTCAAGAATATCAGTGTGTGTGTGTGTGTGTGTGTGTGTGTGTGTGTGTGTGTGCGTGTGTGTGTGTGTGTGTGTGTGTGTGTGTGTGTGTGTAATGCAAATGAAAAAAAAATCGTGTTTTGAAGATAAAGAGCAGCAGAGAGGGTGAACCCTACAAAGTTGTAGAGACCTTATTTTTGAAAATTAAGGGTCCCTACGAAGGCTAAAAAAAAAGTTTTTGCCTTAACAGTAAAAACTTCTCTAATTGACCAGATTTTTTTCACGTGCTGGTCACTACGCGTATGTCGTTCACCCGCTCTGCTGCTATAAATTAACCAAATATTTTATCAAGACCTATTCGATATCTGGATCTTGGGTCATGTAGATTTATTGTTATAAATCCAAACGGAACAGCTTGTGCTTTTGAAAAGAACTTTTTAAATTTAATCATGTCCATGTCGCCTGAACACCAGGTATAATAAATATTCTGTAGAGTATGATTATCTACGCCATTAAACACAACCAAAATATTGCAGTTGTCTCTGATTACATTTGGAATTTGTGTATATCGCTGGGTAACATAAATCACGTCCGTGTTTTTATGTCTACCTCGAGAAAATATTCTAGCTGGATTGGATTGCTTGTCCAGCATCACATCATCGTACACTACGAGATTATTAATGAATCCATCTAGATCACCTACAGATGGTGCTTCATCAATATCTGTTATAAAATCAATAATATCGTTGCCGTCTTCGTCCAGTAGTTTTGCATTTTTATTAAAATCTTTAAGTACTTCATAGCATCGTTGATCATCTACAGATGGTGCTACTAAATACAGTTTGTTCCACTCTACAGATGGTGCTACTAAATACAGTTTGTTCCACTTGAGCCATCGCATTATCAGATTAAGCAATAATTGCGTCTTTCCACTTCCAGATGGGCCTATTATAATCATTCTGATAGAATTTGGTAGCGCCGGGTGATGTTTTACTGGCTCTTGTTTTCGTGTCGCTGAAAAGTCAATTATATCCATATAATAAATAATATGAGTCTATATTGTGTTCGATGCAGAGCACCTACACATACTGCTGAATTAACGACAATAACAACAAAAAATAAAAGACGCGCACTTACAGGTAAATGTGTGAAATGTGGCACCAAGAAATATAAATTTATTCCAACAAAGACAGGTGGGGGGGATATTGCTGCTTCGTTAGGAAAATTACCAGGAACTCCATGGGCTAAATACCCTGGTGAGAAACATTTACCCGGATATAATTATTGTGGTCCAGGAACTCGACTTGATATCCGACTCGATAACCAAGATCAACCAAAACCAGGAGAGTATCCAGTAAATAAGATTGATCAAGCGTGTTACGTTCATGATGTCGCATATAAAAGTAAAGATTTGCAGCAACGACATCTCGCAGATGTGAAATTGATTCACGCATTAAATTCTATACCTAATAAATCTCTCAGAGATAAATTCGCTAGTTTTCTAGTAAAAACTGCTATGAAAGGTAAACTAGTGCTAGGGGCTGGCAATTAAATTATATAACTATCATAATGGAATCTGTTTATTATTCCCCGAGAGGGTATTGGAGAGGTAAAGCAGCGATTAGTAAACTCGCCGAAGCAGCAAAAGTTTCACGTAATGTTGCTGCATCATGGTTAGCACGACAGGCAATATGGCAAATCTATCTACCACCACCTAAAAGAATTCATTACGCACATTTTGATGTCAGTATCCCCAATGAAGTTCATCAAGCAGATATTTTGTTTTTACCACATGATACTGTTAAAACACGTGGACGAAAATCACGCACGTACAAATACGCATTGACTGTTGTTGACGTTGCGAGTAGATATAAAGAAGCGGAGCCATTATCAACAAAGACAGCATCTGAAGTTGCATCTGCGTTTGAGCGAATTTATCAACGTGGTGGTCTACGCTGGCCACGGTTATTACAAGTTGATCCTGGTAAAGAATTTCTTGGAGTAGTATCATCGTTGATGAAGAAACATAACGTTAAAATCAGACGAGGACATACTGAAATTCATCGTGATCAGGCAATCGTTGAACGATTTAATAGAACACTTGCTGAGCGGTTATTTGGATACCAATATGCAAGGGAAATATCTACTGACCTCAAAGATAGATCTCGTGAATGGGTTGCAAGGTTACCAAGTGTGATATCTGCGCTAAATAATGAAATTACTCGTGCAATTTCCATGAAACCTTCTAATGCAATAACAAAAAAATATATACCTCGTAGCGATAACGTACAAAGCCGTGAACAACCAGTATTAGGTAATGTAACTGTGAGATATTTATACGAACCAGAGGAACTTGAGGGTGGGAAAGAAAGAGCTACTGACCCTATCTGGAGCGTGACAACACATACAATTTCTAGCGTAGTTAGATCCACTGGAAGACCTGCCATATACAGACTAGATTCTACTGCCCCTCAGCGTGGATTTGTACGTGAACAATTACAAGTAATTCCTGCAGATACACAATTACCACCACGTTCACTTATGTAAATTAGTGCCCCGGCGTCGATTACATTCAAGACAGGTCAGCATCACATTTTCACGTGTATGACCAAGATCACTATTAATTCTGTCTACGGTAAATTGTCTTGGATTATTATTCGAATACTGCCATAACATCTTACAGTTACAGCTTGCACAATGATTATTCTGTAGTTGCTTTAGTGTTATAATAAATTCAGTATCAATATCAAAATCACGCTTATTTTTTTTGTCACATTGTTTATAACCAGCTAATTTTTTCTTTATTACAACATCGTCATTAGTAATTTCCTCAGTTATCACGTAATCTATAATAACCCTATGTAGTTGAGTTATTCTTCTAACACGAGATACTGCAAGATAGACTAAGTTTGACCATTCGATACGATCATCTACAATCCAGATATTTGTATCAGAGATAGTTAATCCCTGTGACGAATGAATCGTTATAGCGTATCCTAACATCCACGGTGATTTTTCCATGTTTAATGCGCTTTCAACAACATCAATGGCAACCAAAACAATATCATTCAAGACAAGATTTTGTACTCGGACATTTTCAGCGTCTCCACCTGGTATTTCAACTTCAATATTCTGTCGTCGAGTATCTGCTGGGCGATAACACAAAGGTACAGGTAACGTTGGAAACTTTTCTTTATGTAACGTAAATAATTTCTTTTGCAGTTCATCACGAACTATCTTTCTACTTGCGAAATCAAATCAGCAGGTCTCCATAAAGTCCTAAAATCATTCATAGTTGTCTCTGGAATTACTTTACGCATAATCTCACATTGTATTTTATCTGGCTGTAGTCTGATTAATCTTTTAAACTCTTTCAGCGGCTCATCAATAGCTCTATGGTCATCATGTATTTCTTCATAATAATCTACATTATTCTTTAGCCATTCATGTGGAGACTGTCCAACAAAGGGTGGTGGTTGACCATGATCGCCACACATAATCACAGCAGTATTCTTTGTCAATAACCATTCAAGAAATATCTTTAGTGTTTCTAACGACACCGTGCATATCTCGTCCCAAATAATATACTTAGGTATATATTTTTCACCCATCCGCGATGGAGTCCACGTGTCTCCGCACCATCTAAAGAAACTGTGATATGTACATGATTTTACTCCTCGTTCTTTTATTTCTCTAGCAAGATTATGTGTAGGTGTCAAAACAATTATATCTGAACTACTATTCATAAATAAATTAATCGCACGAGTTGTTTTACCTGACCCTCCACACCCATTAAGATAAACAGTCTTATGTCTAGATACAGGATCGTACACAGATGGTGCAGATGATTTTGATGTTTGATTATTATTTCTGTAATATATTTCCTTAATTTCAACATCGGCAGATTCAGAATAACTAAGTATATTTTCTTGTTTTATCCTCCACGCCCCCCATTCACCATTACCGAGTTTTAATAAATCCTTATATTTTTATGTATATAAAATAAATCCGTAGCAACTCTAACAGCGTAACGAGGAAATCTATTTATCATCGATAGTAGATTTATCGAAACATAAGCTAACATCGAAGATCTTAAATGAGTAAATTGTGGTGAGTCGCCATCAAAGTAGCTCACAATGGTACCTAGTTTTGTTCCATCTGATAAATAAGCATTACATCGACTTATAAATGTGTTTTTCTCCGTTGTATCGGTGATTATAAAATCTAGTTCAGCGTCGTCCATAATCAATCTTGTACACACTCGTTTATAATCGTATGAACCACCTTGAGTAAATTTACCGATTATCTTTCTACCAAGATCTTTTGCAAGTTTTTCATCGCTCCTGCATTTACTTATTTTAATGACATGATCTTCATCAATATCAGGGAATTCTTTCCTGGTATCATCGACACTAAATCTATCCGGTTCTGGTAACCAAACTTGCTTCTGTGAACTATACGATATAATTGCTTCAGTTACCCTCAACGATATTAAAAATCCAGCATCAAGCATATACCACAATAGTACTATCGGAACCCAACATTTTTCTGAAAAATGTCTTCCAAACCAAGCATAAGTAATCGGATGGAGATTTTCTGCAAATTCGAATAATTCTACATGAGCAAATCCTGTTAGGTCAACATCTGGTCCTTGGGGAAGGGGTCCGTTTATCGCAACCCTGGTCATGTCATGTGTAGGATGTCTGAATCTCTTAAAGTATTTAGAACATTCTCCATATCCAAGAAAACTCCCAGGATAACATGCAGCCATATCAACTGAGATAACATCATTATAATCGTATTTGGTATTCCATAATCCACCGTGTCCATATTCTATACAACTTTTTTTGATATCTTCAAAGAATTCTGATCGTGTCGTTTTCCATGAATTTTTCTCCTGAGCGAAATGGGCAGCAACCGATGGTACGGTAAAACAGTTATTCAGTAATTGTCCAACTATGACATCATCAGAGGTATATTTCAATGCGAGATGTTCCATTTCTTCATGAAGAAATTTTGTACGATAAATATCACCGTTAGGCCGTACAAACTGATCGTAATCGTATTCTGAACTTTGAAATAACCAAACAGACACAGGGTCACTTTTACTTATATTTCTGATAGAATCAAATATATCACCATCATAAAACTTAACTTTTCTATCTCGTGGAAATATCGTTACAGCATTAGTCCATGCATGTGCATTATGATCAACGATTGTTATAGAGTTTCCATTTTTTATATATTTTGGTTCGTATAATATCTCTCCGGTTAGTGTTTTTACTGTTATTGGAAATCTTAATAACTTTTCTAGTTCAGCAACATCCTTAATAGATGCACCAGCATCTTTAACCGTCTCTGCCCATGTGTTTATTTTTTTACGTCTTAAATCTGTTAAGCCATTACCACGTATCGTATTTGTAAAATGTTCTGTAACTCGTTCAGCTACACAGTTTATTCTTGACATTTTCATCGGCTTGAGATCCGCAACATTAGGTTTATCATTTAGCGAATATATTGCATAGACAACTGCAGTCGCTGGATAACCTTGTACATAGTAAGGTTTATCAATGCCAGTAAGTATTCCAGGTTTGGATCTGTTATTTAAGAGAACAATATTACCCCCGGACTGCACACGGACTGGATCACGCTTATCACGAATAATCCAGATATCGTCATCTGTCTCTACAATAAACTTTATTAAAATGAAATATTTTTGATTATCAAGGTGATTAATAATTACTTTTCCTCGTTTGTCGTTCATCATATTAACGATATGTCCTATCCTGAAAGTTGACCATACATGAGCAGCACCATCGTCACGAAATTCCTTTTTGGCTTCACGGATACGTTTAGCTATATCCGCATTTGTTAAAGCTAGATCTTGCATCGAAACACTAAATTTATATTCTGGTAGTCTGTCAAGGTCAAATCTAGCAGGGGAAGGTTCAATAACGGATAATTCTTCCATATAATTAAAACAAATATTTAAATTAAAATTTTAGTATATATATAATGATTGAAACCAGGAACAAGTGTATTTGGCTTAAACTTGGTCATATCTCTTATTGTGATAAACCATGTATAAATGAATACTGCGGAAATCACATGCAAAGTATCAAAAATGGAAGTACAGGACCAAAACCATGTGTGCAATGCGGTGTTGGAGTCAGAGGAAAAACACAGTTATGTCTAAAATGTGGCGGAAAAAAATACAGGGAATTAAAACGATATTATGAAAAAAAAATACCTTGTCAGGTAAATCTCCTATAAAAACCGTAGAGGATTATCTGACCAGATTTCAGAATAATGATTTAGACAAATAATGTTATTGTATAAATGGAGCAAAAAGAATTTGTAGCACATCCGATCATCAAAAATTATGAAGCGTCTCGTGATGGCGTGATCAGAAACTGTCGATCAAAAAAACCAGTCGGTAGTCTTGATAAATTTGGTTATTTTAGATTCAGTGTTAGTAGAAATAAAATATATTTCTCACATAGGTTCATTTTTGAATGTTATTTTGGATTGATTAAAAACGGACTTGTAGTTGACCACTTTGATGGGAATCCCCAGAATAATAATTTATCTAATCTGCAAGTTATAACACAGAGTCAGAATTCTGCACGTGGAAATACTGGAAGGTGTAAAGTATTCGTAAAGAGAACTATTAAATCCATAAATACAGAAACAGACCAAGAAATAACTTTCCTATCAATGAATGCGGCGGCCAGATATTTTGATATACGTCCACGATCGGTACAATTTGTCGCAAATAAAACATACAAATCTGCATTTTCGAAAACATATAATCAGCGGATAGTATTTGAATATATCTAACTCTGTCTTCCTAACAAAAAACAGATAGTTCTACTGTCAATTTCGCCAAGGCTTTTGTTTAGCCATAATTACAGTCAAGGGTCCACCTTCACCGTCGCTGCTCTCTGCGTCATTATCATTTTTGACAGAATCAGATAACATAATCTTTCTTAATTGCATTACACGATTGTCCACGATCTTTTTTCTTTCGTACTCGTGAGACAGTTCGGATTTAACCTTTTCGATTGACTGTACAAGAGGTGCAAATAGCTTTACCTGATTGTCATTTACCATAGCTAGTGATTCAAGCATAGATTGATAAATTAATTTTATAAATCTGTAGTTTGAAGATAGTGTATATTTATTTTCAAATTTTCTCTGTTGCAGTGATTCAAAATCGCACATAATTTTCTGAGGGTCGATTTTTTTCAGATATTTTTATTCCGTTATGTTAGTTTTTTAATAGCACAGATAATATCATTGATGTTTTCATGGTTCATTATATATATATATATTTAAAATAGAAAAATATTAGCCCCCATGACTTGTTTTTTGTCAGGGAGCTGTTTTTGTGTGATATATGGTTATGAAATATATACAGATGGTTTATGATTTTGATTTCAGCACAACATATATTATAGGGTTCAGATGGTTTATGATTTTGGACGGCACAAACATATAGATGATTCTATGAACATGGAATATATACAAATGGTGATGACGGGGGAATCTTGTCTACGTCCAACAGATTTTGTACACTCTCCCCCCCCCCATACAAAACCCCGGGGAGTGTAAAAGGTACACCCCTCAAGGTATTTTGTCTGTTGTGGATTTCGAGGAAATGCTCCGGGTTCCCCCAATTAAATAGCATCAGTCGCCAAATGCAAGATAATATATCTTTAGCATTTTTGGAGACTCGAACACGCAAGAGTCTGTAGAGCTTCGATCTACGTCCAACCGTCTTACCATTTCGGCCATCGCTCTCTTATCAATAATACAGTTGAATTTAAGTATATAAAATATTTGCGCTGTCTCACAGGACTTGTATTACTAATGTAGCGTGAATTTACTTTAATTTTTCAAAATTAATAAAATAATCCACGTATGAGTTATCGTTCGTTAAGGTCAAAATACGTTAGAGCTAAAAATAACTCTACGTACATGGTATATAAAACTGTCGTGAGTTTAAGGTTATTAGAGTCAAATTATTCCTCTCTGTTACAAATTGCTGCTTCACTAACAGCGATGCTTACAGAAAACAGATAGATCACTAAATAATTAACGAAAAACGATATATATCGTGTCCGTACTGGGACTGAAACCTCTATAGATAACATGTATTACAAGGGAGATAATCGTTTATTGCTCTACAGAGAGACAGAGCAGAGTTATCGCGCTTCATTATATAATCAATTACAGTGAAAAAATAATTTTTATCCGTGTTTTTGAGAGAAATGTATATAGAGACTTGCCAAGTGTTACAATATAGACCCTCTCTCTCAAGTTATTGACAAAATTAAGCTAGAATTATCACATGAATACGAACAGAAAAAGATTATAAACTTTCGTATAAGACAGTTAAGAGAGTATTGTGATAATAGCTAAACAACCCCTGGCAAAACTGAAAAGTTGATTTATTTATTTATATTCTGCCTGGTAAAAAAATGTTATTCTATCTTTGATAGACATCAGATTGAATAAAATAACTATTATGTCTGTGTTTTGTGATATCATCGCACTTTCTGCAAACAAGCATCAGAATGACACAATAACTATTCTATCTTTTATCAGAATAACAAACAACTATTCTGACCCGATATCTTTTTTTGTTCTTCGATGACGCATTGTGATAAAAACGCATTATAAGCGTACATACAGATTTATATTTAGTTCTTCATTTCTTGTGTCCAGAATGCGATTGTTTTGGTCTGTAAGTTTAAAGTGTATCCTTGATAATAACGGATTATGAACTCGCAGGTACACGGGGTTAATTGGCTCTGATACAATTAACCACCCGTGGTGGGGCTAATGGACTAAAACTGTATAATATGTACCCTTGCTGGGCCTGGTTAGACTTAGAAAGATCTACCTGATAGCTACCTTCAATAACATCGCATACCAGATTGACTGCAATTGTTGTTGTTATGTTTACAATGCCTGGCGATATATGACGTCCGGCACCAAAAGGGTTGTTATTCTGTTTTAGTATAACCGGTGGTGGGGCTATTTTTCTCCATGGTTCAATTATTCTAGGATAATATTCTTCAATAAGATCAATTAATGATTTCTTCATTTCAGAGTTATTTAAATCTGGTATAATAAATGTTTGTAAATCTTTTTCTCTTATTTTATAATGATTAAGAAATAATTGCTTCAGTGTTGGACTTGTGTAAGGATTTCCATCGAGTTTAGTCGCAACGTTTATAATACTTCGATTGGCGATGTATAAATCGAATAAGATACCATTTAAGTGTTTTATTGACACGATTATCTGATTTTTTACACCATCGTCATAATGTTGAGATAATGATATAAGTAAACTTCTTAAATCATTAAACGTTTTATCGTATTCAGGTTTAAGAGTATCTAAAAATTCTTTTAAAAATTCTTCATCAACAATATCTCTATTACGCGCCCCTGGCGTCCTGATAACATTGAATGCTGATCTAGTTATCTTGGGGATCCTTTTACCGTCAAGATCTCTAAAGTAATATGTATCGTTATTTGGATCAAATCCAAATAATATATAACTCCATGAATTTTTTCCTCGATATTCTGGATTTTTAATGAATTTTTCTTCACTCGTCTTAAATTCATTTTTAGTTGGTTCGGAAACGCCGTTATAAATAGGTGCGACTTCAGGCCATCCTAACACGGATCTGATCGAACTTTGATAAATATCTACGATGTAATCAGGAGAATTTATTTCAATAATCGCTGATAGTGTTGGTTCGTAAGCAGTAATCGCTATTTTAGATTCTTTTCCTGTGATAGATTTAATTCTGCGTTGGAACTCATCATTAATCTGGTCTATTTGATAACTGCCCGTTGAAATTCCAACAACTTGCCAATCAGGAGTTCCATCAGGTTTATTCTTATTTGCGAATACCAGTGAATTATTTGGTTGTTGTCCACCAAACGGTTTTGATCTAATATTTGGCCAACTATGATAAACTCGAAGCTGCGCTAATGCAATTTCCTTTGCTGGAATTGCAGTTGGAAAATTAACGCTAAATTCAGGATTGGTTGAACTTAATGATATCATAGTAGTTTTTGACGGCGTTGTATTAGCTACGATCTGCTGTAATAATTCTAACGATGACATTATTTAAAATACTCCGTATTTAATTATTATTTTAATTGAGCGGAAATTCAACCCTCCACTTTATCATTAGAATCCACTTTGAACGCCTCATGATAAGTTTCCATTATCGTTGCGAACTCCTCATCGGATATTTTACCATCGCTGAGGTACGCCGAAAGATACGATGATAGTTTAGAATAAGATGATGTTGCTGTGTGCAATTTCATTATGCACTCGTTTAGTTTATCATTTGTACAAGTATATATTTTCTTAGCGATAATACTGAAAATACCTGCGCATGTTGTTGCCGTTGAAACTATAATTGTTACAACTGCAGGCGCTGTCATCGTTATTGTTGATAGTAATAATCCAATTGCAGCAACAACAGCAGAAACCGAGTATACCATTATATCAATAACAACCATACGTCGCCGATATTTTTTTATCTTTATCGTGTAATCGTCGATTATATTTTTTAGTTTGGTTTGACACTCACATACTTGAGCGTATCTGTGACGTTGAACATCGATAAATGACTCTTGATTCATTATACTTATCTAGGTAACTAATTGAGGAGTTTCACATACAAATTCCAAGCACCACCAGTATAGTGCTCTGGTTAAATTTTTATCAGATGCCTCCAGCAGAAATGTTTCTTCCGCATCTTTATTTATTATAACGGATACAACTCCAGAAAAAGTATCGATTGAATGACGCCATGGAAATGTAGTAAATATACTGAATTTTGCTATGCTAAATATAGACAACCTGTATACGCCAGTGACTTCTGCGGTGTGTTTGAGATTATTATCTTGCAGTGTCCATACTCCTAATCCTGATGCTACTGTGTATACTACGTTGAAGATCTGCTTGTGAGGCATTCCAGCAAGTAACTTTGTTACTAGATTCGTTTTTTCAATGATATTAGGAATTCCATTAACAATATCGTTGATTTTCATCTTAATGTCGGTAAGTTTTATGTCAACGACTGGTGGAGTTCCAAAAATTCGTTAATAGATCTGTTTACATTTCTACGGAAATTTAGAAACGTTTGAACGTGATTAATATAATCAGTTCTAAATGCAGCAATTCCATCATTGATTGTCGTTAACGAAGTCGTTATTGGAATTTCCTTATCGTCGACGTATTTCTTCGTTGCAGCGTCGAAATCTGTTTCTGGTGTTCTGAGATTATTAATACCATTATTATTCATGTCGAGAAATGCACGCATTATACCACCGCGCACTGACACGTACTTGGATTCTTGATCATCGACGTATTTTTTGTTGCTGCATCTGTATCTGCAATTGGATCTCCAAGATATGTAATTTTTCTTCTTGACATAATAATATCACCGGTAAATACATCACCAGTTTTCTTAACATAGTCGTTAACCGATTTACCGGAATCCTGTATTTTACCTTGATCAGTGAAAGTAACGATATTATTAACAACCGCGTTGGGAATTCGTACAAGTACATCTGGTAGTTGTATGTTACTCGTTTTTAATCGTCCTTGTTTGTCCTGAAAAACGACGACTTCATTTTTGATCCACACTTGTGATATTTAATAAATCATCGATTTCATTTCTGAGTTGATCAAGAGTTGCGTATTTAGATAAATCGACCTTCTTCTGATCTTTGCGAGTAGATCTTCCATAAATATCTTCCATTATATTTACTGATATCTGTTTAAGTGTGATACCGTTCAGTAGTGAACGCGTGCACGACTTTATGAGGTGGTTTTGTTGATTTTGATATAGCATCAAGTACATTAAGTACTTCACGACCACATATTGGTGGATCAGTTAATGTTTGTGTTGGTAACGTTGAATACCAGATTGGAGCAGTATTATTGCTGACATAATGAAGAAATTCTTTTGGTGGTGCTAATCCATATGAATCAAAGTAAATAGTTCCACGTGGATCAATTGCATATCCGACCCAATGCGTGCCTGATCCAGAATTTTTATCGAGATTGATAATACCAGTTTCAAAATCGCTAGCGATTTTAGGTAGTTGATCGCGCATGAAAACACCTCTGAAGTTTTTTATTTTTAATTTTTTAGCAGCATTAAGTGAATCAAAATTGGACATAGGTGATATTAGTAAACTGTCCCGGGAAGTCTTAGACCCTTTCCGTACCACGAATACGGGGTTTTTGGTAGTCTTAGACCCTTTCCGTAGCACGAATACGGGGTTCCTGGTAGTCTTAGACCTTTTCCTTTTTTTGAATTCCCTGTCCGGTTGCTTTCTTTAATGCCATTCCAGCAGCTGTTCCAATAGCACCTAGCGCAACTGCTTTTGCAACAGTTGGGGCTGCAGCGGCTATTAATGCTGGTATAGCTGCGAGAAGTGGAAATATACCACCTGTCTTAACAGCATCTTTGATGGCACCCGCAGAAAAATTAAGTTTTATACCTTTATTTGATTTTTTAGCTTCATTGAAGTTTTTGAACTGACGCTCGGTCAACGATAATTTATTTGCACCGGTCATCTGTTCTCGGTTTAGCGATATTTTTAACGCACAGTTATTTTTTGATGCTGATTGTAGCTTTTTAATCTGACCAGGAGTCAGACTCACACTAACGTGATGATATGACATCATTAATATTATGGATGATCTAATTACATGTTTAGAAAATATTTTACATATTTTCTACTGGAGCATCAATAACTCTCATTCGTCCACCAACACCTTCGAGTAACATCGATTTATCGCTGAGTATAACGGCGATTGCTCTATAATTAGGGATATCTACAATGTTTCTATTAACGCGAGCTCGAAAATGTATATGTACAACAGATTGTCTGGTTAAATCTAAATGTTCTAGTGAAAAGTAATAAATCGGATACAGCAATGTAAAATCTAGCTGCGATATTTGTAAACCAGTATCAATGTTTTGATCACGTCCCATGAACGACATAAGACGATGATATGCACGTGCTACATGATTATTTTCAAAATTCAGTAATATATCTTCGGATGGTTCTTGATGTCCATTTATCCTTAATGAAACTCCAGAAACACCAAGTTTGTCAAATATCATTAAACTTTTTGTTTGATTGCTTACACGTGTATTATCCTGAAGCGCAATAAATATATGTCTTGGTACAGAAACACCTTGCTGAGAAGCTATTTGCCATGTGAATAGACCATTAATTGCACTTTAAGTAGAATCTGTGGTCATCGTTAACCATGATAACATTGATTTACCACCTTGACTCATAAAAGATAGTAACCGATCTTCTTCAGATATTGTTGGAGTCATCACTGGCATCCACAGGGAAAGTTTTGTTAGTACTACTTTACCATGAAGTGCTCTAGTTGCAGCATCATCAGCTCCCTCAACGTGCCACATTGCATCATTATCATCGCCTTTTCGCACAAGTACAACCGTATGTTTGGCTCCAAAAATGACTTTTCTGACATTTCTGCAAAATCCAAATATGTGTGACAGTGGAATTGCACATGAAAACCTTCTATCTTTTAACATTGATTTACGTGTTGTAAATCCTAAATTAAATTCTGGATTAACACCATGAACCACCGGATTTACATCAGCATCAGCGTTGTTGGCGAAGTTTCTAGGTCGTCTTATATTATATTGTGTGTTATTAGGGTGATCAGAAGTGTCCTTTACAAACATCATTGATGGACCAGCTGATCTTGAATAATCATCGCTGTATCGTGCTAGACCCAATATTGTTGCAGCAACGTCAACGTCTTTCTGGATTGATTCAATATTTTTTCCATCAATCATGTACGTAGCGCTGTCAAATAACGCCATAATAGCATTATTAACAAAACCAAAAGCAACATTATTATCGTATTCAGTATCATCTGCTTTATAAATTTTACCTTCTACTTCAATAAATGCTTCAGCGGGTAAGAAATACCTACTTGTATCCTGAACCTGTAGTTCGATTCGTCCACGCTGATTTGGCAGTTGTGCGTCATAAGAATAATACTGATAATCACGCACAGACTCATCTTTGAGAACTGGTGCGTCCATGTCAAACGCGGGATCAGATATGCGCTTAAACATCTTTATTATTATCGTCTTCGTCTAACTCGAAGACCACTTCCTGCTATCAGACTAGCGGTTATATTTTTTCCTTTTCCGACATCGGGATATCAGCTAACTCCGCTAGTTTTTGATTAGCGGCTTGATTTATTATTTTACTTACACTTGCAGGCATCACTTCAGTGCTAGCCAATTTCACAGGTTGAGGTCGGGTCGCTTGTGGTCTGCGTATTAATCTTGATAGTATATCTTTGATTGCTGAGAATGCTTTGCTGGCAATATTACCAACAGCGCCTATACCTTTTCACGAACAACATCAATAGCTTTCATTCCTAGTTGCTTTGCAATCGGTATTGCTTTTGGGGCTATTCTTCTAAACAGACCCTGAACAACATCACCTAGTCCATCTCCGTAGGTCGTTTTGTATACTGGTAATCGAGAATTTATTACCCTGACCATGGTAGGTCCACGAGTATTGTGTATGATCATATTATTATTAAGTGACTTTATCACTAATTACATACTTAGTCACTATGATACTCATCGGCGATTTCATTAATGAGAGACCGATATACATTAATATCCATGATACCGCCTGTAAATAATCGTTTGCAAATATCAGCTGCTTCATTAATGATTTCTGGGGAATTATTACCAGCTTGTTTTCCTCCAATGAGAATTTCTAGTCGATCGACATCAGCAAGAACATTATTGGGACAGGTAATAAGACCACTCCCTAAACCACTTCCAGTTGCGCCAGGATCTTGATATTCTTCCTCTGTTATTTTGACTGGTTGTTGTGATTCTTCTTCTTCTTGTTGTCGTTGTAGTAGTGTTTGTAGTCGTGGTATTGGTTGCTCTGGTGATGGAAATTTGAGTCGTGGTGATGATATTGGTGATAAATCAAATTGTCGTGATGCTTTTTTACTTGGTTTCGATGGTGTTTTGAATGATTCTGGATAATCACGAAGTGATTGCTCAAATGGTTTTGGAGATTGTTGCCTTTTACGTTTTTTTCTTTCCATTTCTTCTTCTTGTTTTCTTAATTGTTTTAATTTTTTAATTTCCTCTTTATAATCCTTATATAATGGATCATCATCTCTAGCTTGTTGAACATTCATGCGTATGCGATATAAATATTTTTGCCATTGTTCACTGCTTTTAATATCTTTAGCGTGTTCAGGTTTCATTAATTTATCTCTTCGACTAAAACTATCCACAGCAAACTCAGCTAGTTGATCTTGGTTCAAGTTATTAATTACCTTAATAGTTTCTTCATCAAATTTATTTATCAATTCAACTGCTAATTTTGGTTTAGGGGCTGGTGCTTCAGAGCCTTCAGGCTGAGCAGCAGCTAGCTGAGCAGCTTGAATACGATCAGCAATATCAACAGGCAATGTTGCAAGAGCTCGTTGTGTTGCCTCAGTTGCTGTAACAATTTTCTTCGTTGGTTCGACAATCGGTTTAAATAATTGTTCTGCACCTTCTGCAAATTCCATTTTATACTCCTGACGCGATTGTAATTGTTGCTTAACAGAATCACGAACAGGTAGATATTTTTTAATTGCCTCTAGTCGCTCTCGAGCTAATTTAGCTGAGTGTGGTTCTTCAATACTCATTATTGATAATATCTATAATGGCTGTTTAATTTATAGCAGCAGAGAGGGTGAACGACATACGCGTAGTGACCAGCACGTGAAAAAATCAGAAAAAATCTGGTCAATTAGAGAAGTTTTTACTGTTAAGGCAAAAACTTTTTTTTTAGCCTTCGTAGGAACCCTTAATTTTCAAAAATAAGGTCTCTACAACTTTGTAGGGTTCACCCTCTCTGCTGCTTAAAGTGATAAACGCTAATTATACTTTGTCATAATTTTAGCATCAGGAAGGGTGAACCCTACAACTTTGCAGAGACTTTATTTATAAAAAATAAAGGTTCCTACAGGGGCTGAAAAAAAAGGTCAATAACATAAACCGAAGCCTATAACTTTTATTATTTCCATAGAGTTTAGGTTAGCTCATTTCCGTTACTTTTTGTTGACGCATTTTTTTCAGATTTTTATGCGATTCGTTTACTCGCGGGTCACTCAATTTTTGTCGTTCACCCTTCCTGCTGCTGTAATTAACCAAATATTTTATCAAGACCTATTCGATATCTGGATCTTGGGTCATGTAGATTTATTGTTATAAATCCAAACGGAACAGCTTGTGCTTTTGAAAAGAACTTTTTAAATTTAATCATGTCCATGTCGCCTGAACACCAAGTATAATAAATATTCTGTAGAGTATGATTATCTACGCCATTAAACACAACCAAAATATTGCAGTTGTCTCTGATTACTTTTGGAATTTGTGTATATCTCTGGGTAACATAAATCACATCCGTGTTTTTATGCCTACCGCGAGAAAATATTCTAGCTGGATTTGATTGTTTGTTCAGCATCACATCATCATACACTACTAAATTATTAATGAATCCATCTAGGTCATCTACAGATGGAGCTTCATCAATATCGGTTATAAAATCAATAATATCGTCTTCGTCCAGTAGTTTTGCATTTTTATTAAAATCCTTAAGTACTTCATAGCATCGCTGATCATCTACAGATGGCGCTACTAAATATAATTTATTCCACTTTAGCCATCTCATTATTATATTAAGTAATAATTGCGTCTTTCCACTTCCAGATGGACCTATTATAATCATTCTGATAGAATTTGGTAATGCTGGATGATGTTTTACTGGTTCTTGTTTTCGTGTCGCAGAAAAGTCAATTATATCCATATAATTAATAATATGAGTCTATATTGTGTTCGATGCAGAACACCTACACCTACTACTGAATTAACGACAATAACAACAAAAAAATAAAAGACGCGCACTTACAGGTAAATGTGTGAAATGTGGCACCAAGAAATATAAATTTATTCCTCTTGGAACAAAGACAGGTGGTGATATCGCTACTTTATTAGGAAAATTACCAGGAACTCCATGGGCTAAATACCCTGGTGAGAAACATTTGCCCGGATATAATTATTGTGGTCCAGGAACTCGACTTGATATCCGACTTGACGAACGAGATCAACCAAAACCAGGAGAGTATC